>JAKCPI010010089.1:0-16797 GCA_023213315.1 Euborellia annulipes
TATATATATATATATATATATATATATCATAATAACATTTATAATTTGTTTTTTTTTTTTTAATTACCACTCGTTACACACTGATAATACGAATATTATTAACAAATTGAAATTTGATACTAATTCTCATATGTCAAATTGAATGTACAACGACACGGCGCTATGCGCTCGGCTACCAACGGCTCTGAAAATATATCAAAATTATCCGAACTTATACAACACGGAAATCTTCAAAGTCTATTTTCTCCAATGTTTTTAAAAAGCGCATCGTAGGGTTTTAGGAAATCAGATATCTTAAAATCCTATGAATATAAAAAAAATCGGCGACCCACTAGCCGTAGGGTCCCCTTGTTAATGTAAGCGATTTTTAAAATGGAAGTCATAAAATTTAATTAAATTTAAAAACTACAAGGATATGAAAATTTTTAAATTGTACTATATTTTATTTTCAACTGGTCAGTTGTTTGACCTGTCCATGATTAACGACATGACAATCACGATTATTAATATATACAGTAGCTTATATTATAGGTCTGTTCGTTTCGCCTGCCATTGCAGTATAACACATTTTGCCCTGCATTCTGTTCGTTTCATTTTTTCCTCACTAGGTTCACGCTAGCAAAACTTTTTGACCAAGATGGAGAACAAACCTTATATTTACCAGACATCCATTAAGAGGAAATGAACAAAAAGCAGACATAAAACTATTAGTGAAGGGATACTTATATAATGGTCAGATGCAATAAGAGACTGCCTTTAAGGAAGAGAGAGGGTGAGGGTGTCGAAAGAGCAACAATCTGTTTTTACGATTTGCAAAACATCTGCTGAAGATGACACTACAAGCGTATCTTTCCCTCTCCTTGGCTGAGAGTCCTAACAACTTATCTGTTATTCTCTCTAATAAGGGAAAATTTTAATCTTCATTCAAAAAACAAACAATTTTTTTTTTTTTTTTTTTTAATAAGCTTTCTAAAACTCCCCCCCTTTCTTTTCCTTTCTCCTTTTCTCCCCTCTTTGAAACAGATTCATTTCCGTTGATCTAAACGAGAGGGAGAGAGTTTTACACTACTTGGTCTTTTAATCTCCAACTGACCCCCTCCCTAACAGAAGAAGTTAAGAAGTTAAAATGAAAGCGTGTACTAATTTTAATAACTCCTAAAAAGATAATCGCTCCCTCCTTACTGACTGTGTTTTAATTAAATCTTTTTTTTTAAACATTAAAAAAAAAGTTTACTCACAATTATATTCTCTACCCTAAAAAAAAAGGAAAGTAAAAAAGTGATTAATTGATCACTTAGAAGTTAAAATAAAATTTTGTTTACGACTTTTGACTAGGGGTGTTCGATTATGGAAAAAAATCGATTATTCCGATTAATCGATTATGGAAAAAATAATCGAATATGAAAAAAAATAATCGATTATACCTTTGTTTCTCTCTGGTAAAATTCTGGGAAATTTTTTTTTGGTAAAATTTCCATTTTTTCCTACTCGTGAAAATATTTTGATCTTTTTTTTTTAGCATGCGAGACTCATCCCATCTTTTCAAAAGCATGTTTACCGAAAATAATTCTATCACAATATAATCTATTGTGAAAAATAATCGAAATAATCGAATTATTTAATAATCGATAAATAATCGATTAATCGATTATTTTGCGCAGCCCTACTATTGACAAGAAGACACTTTTTACCTTAAGATAAAATTATATATTTGTATTCTGAATTTGTTTTTATTGGGTAGAGAAATATTATTTTGAGTCAATGAGATGTATACACAGTATAAACGTCAAGTTAGGGGAATCCCAGAAAAATACACATATTGCGTAAAAATAAAAATTTTCCCAACTATTGGAAGCTGCCCGGCCCTATAGTGTCAAGGGAACGTCACCCCTTTATATAAAAATTAATCACTCACATGTTCTAGAAAGAATTGTGTATTCAATAACCCGAGGCGTATTTTTTTCATCAATTCAACAATATGTTGTTTCCGTTCAGCGGGACTAAAATCAATCCAACGTAAGATACACTCCCAGACAAGTTCTTCATTTTTCACATTCAATTCATCAGCGCCGACAAGTTTTTGCATTGAATCAACGGGTAATAAAAGTAACTCCTCGGATTGTCTTGCAACGTTCACAAAATGACGCATTAAATAACGATATGAATGCATTTCAAGCCAAGTTAACATGTGCTGCCTGTGAATAGATTAAATTTATTTTGTTATTTCATGGCATACTAATTTATTGAATCGCTAATTATAATAATCATAAGCCGATAAATATAAATAGAGAGAGATGAGATTAATTAAAACATTACGCGCCCATGGGGATTATCAATTACGATTATACAAAATAAAGGGATATTTTGATTCAAAAGACGAAAAGCTACTCTATCGCTCTTGACCTATGGTTCAGAGGTAGAGGATTGGCTTCTAAGGTCGAGGGTTCGAAACCCGCATCAGGCAAAAAAATTTATTTCAAAAGAATTGGATACCAATCAATTGAAAATTTGGACGGGGTCGAAATTATCTCAGATCCCGAAAAAGATCTAATTAAATTAAAAAAAAAAATTGTGTTTTCCACAAATAAATGACATACCACGAGTAACAAGTCCCGGGGGGGGGGGGGGGGGGGGGAAGTTCCCTATTCACACAGTCTTTTCGGCAACTTAGGCCATTTAAGACTTTAAATGATACTCGTTATTTTGTAAATAGACCAGGGCAAAACAAAAATTTAAATAAATAATTTGTTTTATTGATTGTTGTTATTTTCTAATATAATAGCTACGTTAAAATAGAAATTGTTTCATAGACGCAACGGACGTGTGTAATCATATTAGAATAAATTAAACTTGTAATAGTCAAACTTTAAGGGGTGGGGAGGGTGGAGGGGGGGGAGTTGATAGGTTTTCAAATTGACAAAGTTTACAAAATGTTTAGCTACAGTATATATTTATTCAACCCACTGAAAATAGATTTATTTGATCAAATTAGAAAATTCTCATTACCATCACCGCTTTTAGTTTAAAAACATGTTAATAGAAACTGAACCGATTTATTTTAAAATTAAATTTGTTTTCTATCATTTCTCTATCATATAGACTAAATTAAATGAAATTAGATTAAAATTAGCCATCGAACGATGGTATTATTTTTAGTCATATGACTTGATATGTTTTTTAGACGGGTCGCTTATATAAAAAAAATCTGGTATGACAAGCACTGAATATAACTTTAAATCAGATATATTCTCTAAGCAAAAACAATAACTTTTAACAATTGAAATCAGCGTTAATTCATTTTAAAACACCTCATTGTCTCAAATTGTAATTCTGTAAACAAAAACCTTAACGCCAAAGCGTCAACATTTAGTCAATAGTGTTAAAAATTAATGCCATGTCTAGGGGGTGCCTTTAATATTTCAACGCCGTATTTAATGCATCAAAATGGCGTCTTTAATCAAAAAGTAAGGTTTTGATTTTGACAACTTTGAGATAAAACAAATATGTTAACGTCGCTGTTAAAACTTGGTTTACATAATAGCATTTTTTAACCCTGGTGTTATTACCTTACTTTTTAACACCAAAGTTATTAAAAATTTTAACGTCCGTTTATAGAGAATAGACATGAATGTGTGCTCTATGACCAGCACACCAGTTTTTTTTTTTTTTTTTTTTGCTTTTTTTTTATGATATACAAAAGATGTTGAAATTTAATTAAAATTTCGAATGAAAATATGTATTTCTCTGTTAATCAACGTTAATATTATTAGATCGATTGGTCGGATTTGTTTTGTTTTCGCCTCCTCCGATTATATTTTTTCACACAAGAAGAAGAAGCCACCCCACCAACAAGCGATTGAATAGAAATGACAAGAGATTTTAAATCGTTTTACCAATTTCCTCTTGTTTTAACAACACATGTGTGTGTCTGTGTGAAGGCATTTTAAGGGTAAAGGAATTTTTATTGGAATATTTTACAAAGTGATTTTCAAAGAGATTTTTTAAGCCTAAGTATCGTTTTTTCCTCCTCCCTCTCACAAATCAAAACAAAACTAAATAAAAATGGGGGAAAAAAATCAACATGAAATGAGAAAGAAGATGGTCCAACCTACTAATTTATTAAATTAGGTGATTTTAATTATTAAGTAATGAAATTTTTTTAGTCTTTTTCGGCATCATAAAATACAGTTTTTATTTTACTAAATTAATTAATATCCAATGTAATTTATCAAAATTACATCGCTTATGAAGCAAATCTCCAACCACTAGTACACGACTTATGAAATTCAATTAATACTATAATTAAATTGGCAATAAAATTTTATAAAATATAGAATGGGGTCCAATATTTCAAAAGCTCTCGATATATACGAGTGGTGGAGTTACGAAAGCAACAACAGTTCGGCTGGATCGTTAAGTTGTCGGTAAACATCGGGCAGGAAAGAGTATATGCTACTTTACGGATGTCATTTTTCTCAATAAAATTTAAACTCTCTACAGAAACATTTTGTGAATAAAAATTAAATATAAGAATAATAAACTCGGTTAAATTTTTCGAGATATTTATTAATTAAAAATTAAGTACTTGTGTTGAATTAATAAATATCATGAATAAGGTGGCCCCGATTTTGTCGGGACAATCCCGCTTTTTGGAGGTCTGTCCCGCGTCCCGCCGATTTTTAAAAATATCCCACTTTTTAGAATTTTTCCAATATCTGCATTTCTTATTTTAAATGTACTGCAAAAATATACTACCTATTATTTATTAATAAGAGGATAGAAATAAGAGATGCAGCTAAGGTTATTTCTTTATTCATTTAATACACCCAACTGACGTTTCGGTTCCGTGTTTGAACCATCCTCAGAGCTGTTACATAAATTTATGTACAGTGAGGGACAAATTAATTCCTATCCATGCGTTTTTTACTTGTGATTATTTCATTGTTTTTCTAAAAATGAAAATTTTTATTGGAAATTTTCTAGTTTTGAACCATGAAAGTTTCCATTAAAAAATATATATTTTTTTAAAACCAATGAAATAATCACAAGTAGAAATCGCATGGGTGGGACTTAATATTGTCCCTCACTGTACCTGGTCAACTCATACTGTGTATAAATTTATTTTATAAGAGTTGTTCCAACCATGTATAAAATCCACTATGACACTTTCATAATGACTTCGCCAGCTCTGAGGATGGTTCAAACCCGGAACCGAAACGTCAGTTGTGTGAATTAAATGAATAAATAACTACGGTATATATTTGGGAGCATGCAATTCAATTCAATTAGTTAATATATAGAATTTCTAGTTCAAATAAAATGGCACCGACAAATTTTTTTATGCTAAACATATTTTTTTTTTTTAGACTTAATTTTTGATTTAAAATATTCATTAAATATACGATCGTAAAAGTAGGAATCTACTTAAACGTTTTAGGCACTAAAAAAACTCTATTATACGTAATAATAAAAACATGTTTATAAAAATAAAATTGTTTCATTCATTTTTTTTAATATTCCCTACTTTGTTTTGAATTGAGACATCAAAATTTCTAAACAATTTTCCTTTTAACAACTTGACACACAGACATACGGACTTTACGATATTTAATTATAAACATTATTGTTCCCTTTCTCCCACTCTCATAATTGACAATTTCTTTTAATTAAATATTTTATGACTTTCAAGACAGAGATTTCTGTTAAACGAGGGAGGGTTATAAAAATCCCCTTCTCTCTCCCCCCACCCTCTTTTTTTTGGTAATGGATCTTTTAATGAATATTCGATTAAGAGTCATAAAAATGCTATCATGATTATATTTCCGTTTTTTTTCTTAAGTACTCTCGATAAATTCAACTCTCTTCAAAGTTCATTTAAGTGTTTATAAATTAGAAAAAAATATAAGGAAGAAATTTGAAGGACTCGGTAGTGTACCGATTTTTAGTACAAATGACTTGAATATATTTAATAAAAAATAAATAACTTATAATTAAATAATAAATAGAAGAGGGATGAAGTACCTTTATTTTAGAAAATATTACGAAGCACATTACGAATATTTTAAGCATGGCACTGCAGTGCTCCTACCAAAGATAAGAGAAAGTTATGTGCTTTGCGACCAGTCACACCAGATTTTTTTTTATTTATTTAAGGTCTTTTTCGGCAAAGGAGGCCATTTAGACCCCGACTCTATTTATTTCAATTTATTGATAGCCAATTAAAGCCAATTAAATTGAAATAAATTGTTGCATGAGACGGGATGCGAACCCACGACCCTTGGCCAGCACGCTAACCCCTACACCAAGGCCCGAGGGCATTATGTTAGAAGTAAAAAAAAAAAACCCAGTGAATAAAAAAAATAAGAAATTCGCTGGACTAAATAACCTTAAAAGAAGTTAGGTTGGGAAATATTTTTTTTTTTTATATTATATTGAAAAAACAAAAAATTCAATTCGAATAGCAAATTAAAGTTTACCTAAATGTGTATGTTTGTTCATTTTATTTATTACCAGACTTATCAATCTGCATATGAAAATAATTTGTGGAGTTGCAGTTATGTGAACGAATAAAATTCGACATTTAATCACATTAAAAAATAGAGGCTAAATCAAGTTGATTTATCCTAGGATATGGTTTCAGTATTATGCTTACGTAAGTAGTTGCAAAAAGCAATCAATTTGATTAAAAAAGAAAAAAAAACTATTTTATTTATTACATATAGGAACAGTAACTTATTAAATTTTTAACGAGACAAGACCGGGTCGTCTATAAGATGTGATAAGAAAAAGCTAGTTGGAAATTAATTTAATTATTAAATAATCAGAAGCAACACCCTAACGACTCCTCAAATTATCAATAAAAAATTTGGAATGTAGTTATATAATTTTTTTCAATTTATCAAGAAAATTATTACGCTTGGTACGATTCATTACAAGACGCTCTCTAAAAGTCAAAAATAGCTCAACAAATGACTCCTAATTGTTATAATTGACACTTACGTACTCGGTCCTGAGGAAGAGGACGATTAGCACCCGAAACGTCTACATGCTCTTTGAAATAAAATTGCGTTTGAGGAGAATGTGTAAATATGGATAATTCGTGATACCTCCCTATCAGGGGGCCTGGGGGGGGGGGGGCCCCTCTTCCCCTTCCCCCCCCCCTTGGGGGGGCCCCCCCCGGCGGGAGCAAATATTATTATTAATTATTTAATATAATAATATTTAATAAAAAAAAAAAAAAAAAAATATATAAAATAATAAATTTAAATTTAAAAAAAAAAAAAAAAAAAAAAAAAAAAAAAAAAAAGTCTGCTTACTCAAGACTGTGAATTCTAGGAATAACTTCTAAAATTTGTTATAAACAATAACCGCTTTTGGTTTTATGTCCAACAATACGTTTACATTGTAATAATAGTGGTTATTTGAAAATTTACTTTTTTGACTTTAAAAATATTCTGGTAATGTGGAAACATTGCTTTTCTAATTAAAAACACTACCAAAAATTAAAACATGTATTTATTATACATTGGAAAAAAAACACCAAGGCTTAAAAATTGAATGTTTTCAATAAAGTGTTCACTTGCAAAAGTCATTGTCAGGGGCACTACAGGCTTATTAAAAAAACAAATAATTCAATACCATCACCTCTAAATTACAGCATCTCTCAAGCCCTACAGGCTACTGTTCCACATTACTAGCAGCTTCCATGATTGCACCTTCTCTATCAATTCTAAATATAGGCCCTAATATTCAAAAAGATACGACTAGTAACCTAAGTAGAAGACAACTACAAGTACCAGCCTTAACTCGGGTAATCCACGTACTCACAAAATATAAGCCCCTGAGTGTTTTAAATTTAAATTTTCTTTAAATACAGTAATTAAACGTGAACAAAGAAACGAGGCAATTTGTGAAAACAAATAGAGGCTTGAATGCTAATTCTAAAATATTACGGTATCATTCCGAGAACTTTCTAAACAAATGGGTTGGGCAGCTGCCTATTATTGTTTCTAAATATTCTCTCTCTTCTCTATTTTATTATACTCTTGGCTATTTAATATCCAACATATGTGACTAAATATTAAATTAATCCAAATTAATCCCTGAACACTCCGCTTTATAATTAACTCAAGAGATATTCCTATAAAATATGATAGCATATTTTGAGTAAGAGAGTCAACGTCACGTAATATAGGTGATAAAACTCGTGATTTCAAGATTAGTACTATTTCATTTTAAATTAAGATTTAAACGATACGTTCACTGTCGAGTGTAGTTTACCTTTCTAAAAAATCAGTCGATATAAATCCACCATATGAAGTGAATCAGAGGACAAAATAAAAATATATTATACATTTTCTAAAAAAAACTTTTAATTGAACCTTTTGGTCCGAATCCTATTGAATAATGAAAATATTTTATTTATGAAAATTAATCAAAATCGTTAGAGCGGATTAAAAAAAAAAAAAACTGAAAAATTATTTAGATAAAATACTAGTAGGCTACTATTTGGCTGATTATATTCAAATGGTTCATATTGTGGGTCAAGGGGGTACCTAACTCAAAACAGGTCCGGTCTTATGCCGGATTCTGTAAATGCCGGATTACTCGAAACATTTAATATAATGCAAAATTTAATACATATCTCTTGATGGCACTTTGTTTTCTTAAATTACTCCTTTTTTCTGCAATACCCCGAAGAAGTAGCATTTCAACCAAGGGCGGATACAAGGGAGGGGCAAAAGGGGGTAATTACCCCTCCTGAGATTTAAAAAAAATACTTTTTTTCGAAAAAAAATTTATTTTTAATGGAAAATTTAAAAATTAATACTTAAAAATATGATTTGTATTTATTTTCTGGTATTCTGGCAAACAAGTACAGAATGCGTCTTTGAATTACCGAAATTAAGAAAAAATTGTGTGCTGTGCGACCAGTCACACCAGATTCCCCCCCCCCGAGAAACACCTCTGGAACCGCCCTTGTTTTCAACACGCCGGATTAACCGGTATGCCGGAGTATCGAAGTCCGGAATAACATGACTACATTGTATTAAAATTTTATAGGTTAGAGAAAATTAATATTCACGTGGCCTATGTTTTATTTATTTTATTTTATTTCTTTAAATGAATTCTTTCTAATATTCAAATATAGGCAAGAGAAAATAAAAATTAAAGATAATTTATCCTTTGTCTCTTGTTTGTATTGGTATAATAGGTTACTGATTTTGATTCCCTCTTGTTTACAAGAGAGAAAATGAGATGGACCTCTATTATTAAATACGATAAGCCTAGTGAGGATGGCGTACATACTCTAGGATTGTGTTAACTCTCTCTCGTTAAATGCATTGTTGCTGACGGCTAGAGAGTTGGACACTGAGAAGAGACAAAGGCAGGCAGATACACTGGATATGACATCTCTCTCTTGGACTGAAGTGTTCCACTTTGTAAACGGGGTTTGGCTTAAATTCGAGTAAGCTTAATAAGAGTTGAATTAGCGTTATTATTCGGACACTAATTATGTTTGTAATCAATTATCAAGAAGCTACTGATTTGTGTACATAGCAGTTTTGGCCAACATATGAGCCATCATCAAACCTAAATTTATCAAAAGTAAGACAAACATGAGAATTTTTTTTTAAATCGATATAATACCAGTTTCCGAGCTTTTTCTTTTGATAAAATTTGAGGAAATAAAGTCCTAAGCCGAGCGGACAACTTTGCCCACCCACTATTTAAGAAAAATATATTGGTCCCCCTCCCCCCTAGAGATCCCCCTAATATCGAATTTTTGACATGAACCAATACTAGTTTCTATATATAATCAGGGTGTATTTTTATTTCAATTAAGTTAAAGTCCTAACGACTAACGTTTCGGCCCCTGGACTAGGCCATCCTCAGATCCGACTGGCAATAATAAGGGTATGATAACACAGCTTTTATGATCTGCTCACTGCTAATTTTTTATTTGTTTTATGTAATAAATAATTAACATTACATTACATGATAATTATAAAAGTTCCCTTTTTCTAAAAGTAAAGAGAAGTTATAGAATAATTTCTTTAAGAAAACAAAGAGAATCCAGACAGGTTCTGACTCGTAAGAAATGATAAGATAAGTAAAGACAAAAACTAAGAAAAAAATGCTTTTAAAAAATGAAAAAAGATTATGTTAAAAATATAAGTAATAATTCATTTTAATGAAATATGTAATAAAAAAAATAAAAATTTGTGAAAGCCTGATATAAAAGAAAGATAGAATATGTGCTAATAGTCACACCACAATTTACTTGTAATGAATATAGAGAAATATTTGCTATCAATGTGGAAATTATGAAAAACATTTTTAATATTTTAATATTCTCTGCTAAACAAAATATTATTTCAATATTCTTTGAGCCTAAAACGGGACAACAAAGGCAACGTTTCTATTAAAGCAATTTTGTATTGCCTCAAGGTCTGAGATGCTACAGAAATGTTTTAGCAAAAAAGAGATTAAAGAATTACTAAAGTGCAGTGATTCGCACTTTAATTCCATACAAATAAGATTATGCTAGTCCTCAACAACTTATTAAATATTTAACGAAGTATACGTTTATATAAAAAGTTAATATATGGAAGGCCTACGTGAACGTGTATGGATTTATTTATTTATTTAAAAAGAAAGAAAAGCATTAAGCCACCGTTTTGAGCAAGTATGGATAAGAACTAAATAAGTTTCGCTATTTAAAATGCCTATCTAATTCATATAAAATATTCAATTTCTTTGTTTAACCGATATATTTACTGCAGAAAAGAAATAATGAATCAAAATGGAGAGTAAAAAATAAAAGAGAAAAATATCGACAATACGCATTCATACCCCCAGTAAAGTTACGATACTAACTTTGAGAAGGGGGCGTGGGGCTTAAAGGCGTCGCATCATCTACCATCCGAAAATAAGTGTGGTATTAAAAAAAAAAAATATCCAGAGATTCTTGAATTATTTTATCAATTATAAATATTAAATGATTAATGAGAATAATAAATAAATAATTAGCAATATTGAAGTGAAATACCTCGGTAAAAACGTCGAAAAACGAGGAGAGCGAGAGAGAGGTTGCTAGCTCCAATGGTGGCTGCACAGCAAATGAGGTGGCGTCGGGGTTTCTTGCCAAAACTGACTTAGGTTAAGCACTAAACAAAGCTCGCCTCACTACTGAGCTGTCTAGGCTAGATCAGTATTCTTTTCTATGCAGGCATCATGGCGCCAAAGAATACAACCCTTGTGATTGGCTAATTAGCCAGGAGAGGGAGAAAGAAGGCGAAGAGAGGGAGATTGCCAAATAATAATTATATTTTAATGCGATTAAAGAAGGAAAGGAGAGGAGAGAGGGTACCTAGGCGTCTATAATACTAGGTATTGTAAAGAGGGGAGGTGGACGATTCTATTTTATTTAATTAAAAGGGGAGTCAGGTATTTAAAAGAGAGAGCTACTTTTTCTTATGTATTTTGTTGTGTAATCAATAGATAATTAATAAAGGCAATAAAAAATATCTTTATCAAATTTATTTCACTTCATAAAAATCTGATATGACTAGTTGCACCGATTTTTTGTGTCAACTGCCTGTTTTCACTTTTTATTTTAAACAAAACAACCACTGTATAAAAACTACCAGCTCTCTCACATAGTGAACTCAAAGTCCGAACGTGAAATAAGATCTTTAGTGCTAAGGATTAGATTTCACTTGGAGATATTTTAAATTACGGAAATTTAATTTAAAAAATCTGATGTGACTGGTCGCACAGTACACAAACCCACACCAGATTTTTCGTGTTGAGATATATTTAGTTTCCGTCGATTTATTAAAATTCAAGATGTAAAATTTATAAACGTTCGAAAATATTTATATTTTGTTACCATGGCAACCATTTATCCTTATGAAGTACAAGAGTAAAGTGTGTTTCAAAAGATTTCGAGGGGAAAATGAGAATATATATTTTAAAGTGCTCTAAAAAAAATTGATTTATCAATTTTAATCGGAGCGAACTTTGAGAAAATCGAAAAAAAAAAAAAAAAAAAACTGAAAAAGTACGTCAGTATAATAGTAGTTTTACTTTTGGGCAATTTTGTTCAGAAGTTTCCCCTTACCTCCCAGGGGGTGGGTACCTAACTTCAAAGTAAAATTTCAACCTCAGATATTTTATTCACAGAATGACAGACCATTTTGCGGGACTCTATTTTTACTTTCTCTTACCTCTATATATATGTTATAGATAGAGAAAGTATTGGTTTCATGTCAAAAATTCGATGTCGAGATTTTGATGGATATACACGTTTTGAGGTCCCCTGAATCCAAAAAAGTGGTTTTCGCGACATGGTCTGTCTGTCTGTCTTGTGTCTGTGAACAAAATATCTCAAGAACGAAAAGAGCTGGGAGGTTGAAATTTTATATTTAAGTTAGGCACCCCCATGGGACGTGACACGAAGCTTTTGAACAAAATCGACCAAAGAGTACTAGTACTTTACTGATGCACTTTTTCAGTTTTTTTTCGATTTTCTCAAAATTTGCTCCAACGATTTTTTTTTTAAATTCAAAAATCAATTATTTTTTAGATTCTCTATAAAATGTATATTCTCATTTTGTCATTGAAATCTTCTGAAGACCACTTTACTCTTGTACTCCATAGAAAAGATAGGAGAAATGGTTGCAATGGTAACAAAATATAAATATTTTCCCATACTTATAAATTTTACATCTTGAATTCAATCGTACCCTATGGTCGGAAACTAAATACATGTCGACACAAAAAATCTGGTGTGACAAGCACAGAACACAACTTTCGATTACGGGTAAGAGAAAGTTGTGTGCTGTGCACCAGTCACACCAGATTTTTTTAGAATCAAGGTACCTCAAAAATATGTAGGCCTATTTCTATCAAAATCTCGACATATCAATAGAATTTTTGACATGAATCCACAATACTTTCTCTCTCTATAAATATACATTTATATGTAAGAGAAAGTAAAAACAGAAAATACAAATAGAAAGTTTATGCGACTCGAAATAATCAAATATGAAATTTTTCTACTTACTGAGCGAAATCCATAATTCCGATACAGTTGTCTGGAGATAGGCGAGCTTTGATATATTGACAGGCGATTTTCAACAGACCCAAGACACACAAATAATCGCTAGTAACAATTAATTTTGTTACGTTGGTGTCATTGATCGCGCATTGGCGCATATACGCGTATTCAAGGATCGATTCGAGACATTCGGCCGGAACTCCTGGCAGGGTCACATCCGTTTGCGGTTGATCGTGAAGGGTGGTCGTAAACAACGCCCTGTGTGACAATAAAAATACAAACGAGATGAGAAATTTTATAATCTTCTTACGAGCAAATTGGAAAAATACAGAGATAATTTCACCTCAATCGATTATTCCATTTTATTCAAATTAATTAATTTTCACAAATTAATGGAATTGTAAAAGAAATAATAAAAATTAGAATGTATCTAATAGCCTCTTATAATTCCTCCAGTACACTCATATACTTTTTACTTTCTCTTACCTCTATATATATGTTAATATAAGTATATAGAGAGAAAGTATTGGATTCATGTAAAAAATTTCATGTCGAGATATTGATGGCTATACACGTTTTGAGGTCCCCTGAATCCAAAAAAGTTGTTTTCGCGACATGGTCTGTCTGTGTGTGTGTGTGTGTGTGTGTCTGTCTGTCTGTGTTCAATTTAAAGCATGAAGGAATTGAGCTAGGAGGTTGAAATTTTATATTTAAGTTTAGACATCAACCTAGGGCGTGAAAATAAGCTTTTAATCAAAATCGGCAAAAGACTACTAGTACTGATGTACTTTTTCAGTTTTTTTTGATTTTCTCAAATTTCGCTTCAACGATTTTGATTAAATACATAGAGAAGTATTGCGATCATGTCAAAAATTCGATGTCGATATTTTGATGGATATTAAATGTGTGTATTCTCACGCTAGGCAATGTAAAAAATTAGTGATGTACTTTTTATTTTTATTTATTTTTTCACAAAATAAGCTCCAACAATTTTGATTAAAATTCTTTTTTTAGATGTTCGTATATTCTCAAAATAAAAATAAAATTCCAAAGATATTTAGGCCAGGAGATATGGGACTTTTTTGGACCATCATGAACAGGGTTGCCACATATTAAAATGCTCAATGTAGGACAATAGGAAATTGACATATATATATATATACAAAATTTTTTAGGTGATGATAATGCTAATTTATTTATTTATTTTAAGTTATTTGTTTAATGACTACATTCAATGTCTGAACTTATATTTTTCATCACTATTCGCGCATTTTAATAATTTAATGTTGTTTCGAACTTTCTCCTAAAATTGTACGCAATTTTCTTTACAATTAACGCTTACAAGCAATTCCGCTTTGATTAACTCTACTGAACACTTATTTCTTTCATCCGGACGTTTAGAAATCGATTATACAGACTTATAAAAACCAACTTAATATTTTATTTTCAAAGTAGGACACATTAGGCTTCATTGTAGGACGTAGGACATTCATTGTGATTGTAGGACTGTCCTACCGAAAGTAGGACGCGTGGTAACCCTGATCATGAATAAACTGAAAAATTTAGGCTAGTCGAGGGACGCGAGAGTTTGAAAAAATATATTCTCGATACGTTTGATTCGAAGCTGAACATGCATTTATTGTATACACTTAAAATGAACCGTAGGCGGGCTGTGCGGGTGGTATTATAAATATATTATTTGGTTTCCAATAACACATTGCATTAATTTAATTGTTATGTTCTCTGCTAAAGGAAGGAATCGGAGAGAGATCGAGACACTTGCCCTTAAGACGATTTATTTACTCTCTCACTCTATGGGCCCTATATATCAAACTTTAAAACTAGATAACATGATTTTCAAATTAATTTCCCTCACTCCGAGGTTTCACAAATAATTGAATTGACATTTTATTTGAAAGGTGGAAGAGAGAGGAATTTAAAATATACAATGAATGTCCATCAAGCGTGTTTTAACAGATATTTAGAGTTTATTTGAAGGTTCAACTCGAAATACACGCTTGTAACAATAGTGGGGAACAACAACAGGGTGGAGGGGCAGTTTTTGAAATTGTTCATTGATTATACACACACAACATAGTAATTTGATTCAAATTAGAAAAAAAAAATTGTTTTCTTTTTTACCAGAGAAATCTAAAGATTGTTGGTACAAGGAACTTAATTCAAATCTTGCTAATTATCAGGGCCGCAGACAGACTTGACGGGCCCCGGGGCTACTAAATCCCACCCACATTCATAAAAATATTTATAAATAAAATTCAATTAGAACTATTAGGCTTTTTCGCTCTGTTTGAGCAACTTATTATTGGAATTTCGAAATGGAATTTTGAACTCTTCGCCAATTTAGCATTATTAGGGTTATGAATATGGGAAATATAATTTAGAATGTGTTTATTATATATACAGTATATAGGCAATATTTTTAGTTTTCGACCACTTTTGTAGGGAGTGGCCGTGGATTTTCCCCAAATTTTATTATGTTGTAGTACCTTAAAAATAAGATTGTGTGACAATCTTCAGCCTTCAAAGGGCTCCTGGCTCAGAGAAAACGTCATTAGAATGCCCAAAAAGGGTCAAGAGTAGTCTTACATTTATTTATTCGGTTCTAGGTCACCTAGAAACCTCTACCACTGCGAACTGCACTGTAATTAGATTTTATGAGCCCTCGGGCTTTAATTCGGGGGTAGAGTTTATGTCTTTTGTGCTACGGGTCAAGGATTTGCATCTCGTCTCATGCGACAAAAATTTATTTCAATTGCTCGTATGTTATTAATATATCTATTGGGGCTCCAGGTATTCTTATATAGGCCATCGTCATCCTTAATTAGTAGAATGCATGGGTTTCAATCTTTTCAAACTCAGGTTTCGGTTGGTTTTTGGCCGAAACCGTAACCGAAACTTGGTTCGGTTCCTAGTGTATATTGATAAATGACTTTATAATAGGCGAAAATGTAAACAACTTTTACTAAAACCAAAATAAATCTTTCATTTATCTTCTAATTGATAAAGAAAATTAAAAAAAATCTTTGTTCGATCTTGAGAAAATTTTAAAGTAAAAATGTTAAAAGGCAATCCTACCTGACCTATTTTGATAAAAACCTTGCTGCCATGTAATTTTTAAAATTCCGTCGTTCTGGATCTATATGTGAGAACAGACACAACGACTTTAAAATAATTTTATTTTAAATAACTAAAGCAATTTCAAGATCTATTTGCAATTTGCTTCTTTTATTTTTTTTACTTAATAAACATGCTCATATTTGTTTAATTAAACTCCCAAATTACCTCCTCACATAGAAGAAATAAAGAGATGAAAATCCGCTTATAGTTTAATGTATGCAGTTAATTAAAAGAGCCTTTCCTGCCGTCTGTTTTGCGTGTGTTAAAAAAAAACGCTCTTTTTTTTAATTTCTAAATCTGTTTCTAATGTTTATTTTAATTTTTTTTATATCTATATATTTAAATAAAAGAAAAAATTACTAATTCTAGGCTATAATTTTGTGAACCGTTTCTCAACTATAAAGACTTTAAACCAGAGTTTCCCAACCTTTTGAAGTTCACAGCACCCTTGGGAATAACATTAAACACTAGGGGCACCCTTCCGTGAATTAAAAAAAAATTAAGTTTAATATGTAAATTTATTCTATTATACAATAAGTAACGTACACCATAACATAATAGAGTAAACTTTACTACAGTCCCTGAGTAAAAAT
>JAKCPI010010090.1:0-36343 GCA_023213315.1 Euborellia annulipes
ATAATTAATTTAGAATTTTGAGGATTGGCAGAGGTGTTAAATAGACTTTACTCTACAAAATGTGCTATTCAAAATAATTAAAAATTAATTAAATTGAGATTAGCGGCCAATTAATCACATTTCCATTGTTCGGTCCGACAAAGTTAGCGATTGAAATTACGACCAGTTCTACTTAACCTAGAGCTTTGAAATTTTATACACATATGTAACTCCCCGTGACAATGCAATATTTGATATGTCTCATCTTTGTAGGTGAATTAATTACAAAATGGCGGCCGGTCAAAAAAAGTGGGGGAAGTTTTATAATCAAAATTTCTCCTATTTATAATTAATTTAGGAATTTTGAGCATTGGCAGAGGTGTTAAATAGACTTTATTCTAAAAAATGTGCTATTCAAAATAATTAAAAATTAATTAAATTGAGATTAGCGGCCAATTAATCAATTTCCATTGTTTGGGCCGACAAAGTTGCGGATTGAAATTACGACCAGTTCTAGTTAATCTAGAGCTTTGAAATTTTATTCACGTATGTAACTCCCGTGACAATGCAATATTTGATATGTCTCATCTTTGTAGGTCAATTAATTTCGGTCTATCAAAAAAAAAAAGAGAGGGGTGAAATTTATAATCAAAAATTTCTCTTCTTTTAAAATACAAATTGTCTTATTGTATCGTGTATATGTATATAACTCATACGTATTAATATTTTATTACAAAAACTAAAAAGGAGTTAAATAAAATAATATAAAAAAAAAATTTAAAAACAACGCTTTTATAAATGTACTAAAAAAGAGAAAAATAATTATGTATAATTTCTTTAAAATTATATTAAAAATTAATATATGTTACTATAACTAAAAGCGTTGGGCGCGCAAATTAACAATCTCTTGCAATTTGCATTGCAGAGGATCAACTAACCTTAATTCACCGATACATGAATCAAAAAATAAATAAAATAAAATAATCTAAAGGGGGTTGGAGAGAAAATAAAATAATCTAACTAGAACATTTGAGTCACTTCAAACTGTTTTGCCTAACTACCCGCCAAGTCTATGGTATGAAAATGTATTCATTTAACATATAATAGGCCTATTTATACAATTAAAATTTGCAAATCCCGCGCCCAACGCTTTTAGTTTTAGTAACATATATTAATTTTTAATATAATTTTAAAGAAATTATACATAATTATTTTTCTCTTTTTAGTACATTTATAAAAGCGTTGTTTTTAAATTTTTTTTTTATATTATTTTTTAAGCTAATTTCAAGCTTATTTTAAGCTAACAAAACAACCTTATTTTTAGCTAGTTTTTTTAGCTAATTTTAAGCTAATTCGGTAAGCTTGCTGCTAGCTTAGAAAAGCGTTACAAAATAAGCTTAAACTAACAAGGGGACGGCCAAGTGAGTATATCAAGGATTCGTTTGAAAAAAAATTGAGGTTATACTTTGAGCCAAAAAAATGTTCACGTGTTTCGGCGTTTTACTCCATAGAGCCCCGATTGGCCAAAAAAAAATAAAATAAATACTGAAATAATTTTCGCGCTTTCAAGTAGTTTCTATTTGAGACATTACGTAACAGTCAGCTGTGGCTAGGCTGGTAGCGTAGCCGACTGGTAAGTAAGTTGTCCCGGGTTCAATCGACGGAGTATGCAAAGTTTTTTTTTTTTTTATCTTTATATGTTACCGTAACAAACACTATATTTAAAACTGTTTCATATTATTTTTTTTTAGTAATTAAATTTTTTAAAATTGTTTTTCGAGTTTATTTAGTACCTTAAAATTAAAATTTAATTTAAATGCATGAAGAAAATATCATTAATTACAGTATTTAAATATATGAAGAAATAAAGAAGGCATAAAATAATCCATTAATTAAATAAATACATTAAATTAATAAAAAAATTTATTTGCTTATATTTGATAAAAAAAATTAGGTACAGTCAAGCGAATATAGATAACATGCAAAACAAATAAAGAGACGACTATTAGCGCAGTTTATAAAGGATATTTTTTTACATGCACATTTTTGTTTTCGGATTTCAGGAGAGAAGCACTAGACTGTCTGTAATAATGAAACTCGAAAAAAAAATTTTAAAATTTAATTACTAAAAAAAAAAATAATAAAATATAAAAAAAAAAAATAATATGAAACAGTTTTAAATATATTGTTTGTTACGGTACGTAACTATAAAAAGATAAAAAAAAAAATTACATACTCCGTCGATCGAACCCGGGACTTCATATTTACCAGTCGGCTACCGCTACCAGCCTAGCCACAGCTGACTGTTACGTAGTGTTTCAAATAGAAACTACTTGAAAGCGCGAAAATTATTTCAGTATTTATTTATTTTTTTTTTGGCCAATCAGGGGCTCTATGGAGTAAAACGCCGAGACACGTGAACATTTTTTGGCTCAAAGTATCACCTCCAATTTTTTTCAAACGAATCCGTGATATACTCACTTGGCCGTCCCCTTGTAAGCTAATTTTGTTAGCTAATTTTAAGCTTAAACTTAGAAAATTAGCTTAATATTAGCTAGTTTTAAGGTTGAATTTCTACCTGGGTAAGTAACCTTGCGCCCTTCAATTCCTGTGGCAAACTGTTCCACAATTTTGCCGATCGAATTGTGGATTATAAAGCGTAAGTGTCTGTTCTGTGGCTAGAGATGCTTAAGTCAAGGATCTACTTTTTCTGAACGCACGTCCTTATATGACCGAAATTACATGGTTCACTCACATTAGATTTTTATTTTCAAAATTAAGATCTTATTGTATTTAAGGAAGCCAAAAGATAGATGATGTTAATTATATTATCAAATAAACTTAATAATGAAAGAAATAATTAATTAAAAAATCATTGTGTGGTTTTATGAAACCACGATGCAAGTGAAACTTTTTTCGGATCGTAGGCGTTTAACTGAAAATTTTCAAAAAATTATTCAATTAAGGTTATTAAAATCGCGTTTTTAATCTTAATTTAATAATTGGAAAATAGGGAAATCAATAGACGCATGTTAAAAACTGTGAACAATATTTATTTAGTAATTAGCCGCGCCGCCCGCCTTCGGCGGGCGGCGCGGCTAGCTAGAGGGCTTCGCCCCCCTGGATTATATATATTTATACAGTATATATAGATTGAACATTTGAATATTTTAAATTATTTTAAAAATTATATTTTATCAATTTAAAAATTGAATTATTAAATCTCACAATTATTTTTTTATAATTCATTATATATATTAAATTTCAACTTTCTTATTTTTGTCGTCACGGATTGTGACGTCATGGCCTTTTACGCCACCTCGTTACAAAACGACATGCTGATAGAAGAACCAAAAAATTCGTAGTGATATAATAAAAGTTTCACTTTAATAAAAATTTATTAAAAATAAAAAGGTGTACAACAATTAAACTTCATTAAAAACAAATAAATTTATACATTTCCATTATTGAACCTTTTTATTTTAATAAATATTTATAATTTATATTTTATTTTAATAAATATTCATATTTTATGTTCTGATAAATGATTATTGCGAATGCAAACGCTCCAGTTTATATCATAATCCCCCACTCTAGGCTAAATATAATCTTGAAATGTATTTTTCGTTAAAATAATTGAACGAATTTTAAAGGAATTAAATTTTAATAAATATAAAAAAAGCAATTAAAATATGCATTGAACATCGAAGTTGGGGGGCGGGGGGGGGGGCTGATAAGCCTACTCTTTTTGATGTTTTGATCCGATCAAGTGACATTTGATATTAAAAAAAGCCCAACCCTTTTTTTTTTGCCATCGAAAATATGAGGATCCGAGAGAACCAATTAATGTCTCTTATTGAGTCACCAAAGTTCTTTTTTTTTTTTTTATCCCAATTGTGTTCAATTATCTCAATGACAGGTGGAGTTCACAATAATGATTTTTGTTTTTGTTTGTACTTACTGCATCGAAAGATTTTATTTTGTTTAAAAAAAAAAAATAAATGGAGTAATATTGATTATTGCGCGACACCAGTTGTGCTAGCACTAGCATGGATGGGCATTAGCCAATTCCGTGTTGCCATTAATTGGTACTAAAGAAAAACAAAGTGAATGTGAGAGGTGATTGAATAACGAAAGAATTCAGAAACAATTCTAAGAAATCACTCGAATTATCAGAGCAATTTTATTTTTATTAAAATAAAAAGGTACGACAATGAAAATGTATACATTTATTTGTTTTTAATGAAGTTTAATTGTTGTGCACCTTTTTATTTTAATTAAATATTAATTTAATAATTAATTATTTCACTATTAAGTTTATTAATTAATATAAATATTTATTTAATTAATTTTATATTAATTAAATATTTATTTAATAATTAATTATTTCATTATTAAGTTTATAAATATTTTTCTCTGTTTATTTATATCTTGAATTCTAATATATCAGCGGAAATTAAATATATGTCGACACAAAAAATCTGGTGTGACAAGCACAGAACACAACTTTCTCTTACCACAGGTGTATTGTGTGGCCAATTGAATTAAATTGAAGGCAAATAATCTTCTCCGAGATTAACAAATTCTTATTTATAACCTTAAATGCGGACAGATCATTTAAAATTTGAAAATTTCTGTCATTTTGCGATTCCCCGTCATAAAAACTAATAAAGCCGATTTTTCTCTAATTTAATTGATATTCAATGTAATTTAGAAAAAAATTTTATCTCTAACGCCAACCAAACTCAAACAAAGAATACTAATACTTTACTGATGTATTTTTTTTTTTAGTTTTTTCGCTTTTCTTAAAATTCACTCTATCGATTTTATTTAAAATTCATTAATTAAATATTTTTAGAGGCTCTTTAAAATTATATATAGGCCAATATTGAATAGCAATATATAATAAGAGTTATTAAATTTTAAATTAACAAATAATTAATTAATTATTAAGAAATAATTAATTAAATAAATATTTAATTAAAATAAAAAGGTGCACAACAATTAAACTTCATTATAAACAAATAAATTTATAAATTCCCATTGTTGTACCTTTTTATTTTAATAAACATTTATCAAATTCTTCTGATAAAAGTATTGTATCTTTTCTTAATTTTCATTTTGCTGATAATATTGTACACTTCTTATGGAGTTAATAAAATACAAATATTTTTCTATGTAAAATAAACTAAACATATCGGTGGGAACTAAATATATTTTGACACAAAAAATCTGGTGTGACAAGCACTGTACACAACTTTCAATTACTGAAGGTTAAGATATATAGTTAGTTGTGTGCTTTGCGACCAATCAAGCCAAACGATCATCTTAAAAAAAACGCCATTTACGATTTAATTTTTTTTTTTTTTTTTTTTTTTTTTTTTAATATAAAATTTAATAGCCTATTAAATTAACTTGTATAAAAAAAATGAATTTTTTTTAATGGCTAATGAATGAACGAGAATAATATAATCTCCATTAATTATGCTAACATGTGTCTCGTCTCACCTCACCATGTAGCTACAACATGCAACTAACAATAATTGAAATAAATGGCCTCAGGACATTTTGTCCATCTAAGCATTATCATTGAGAATAATGCAATTAATTTATACACTACCGAGTAATTAAGTAAAATTACAATCGTTTTTTTTTAATGTATGTATTAAAACGTTAAATATACTGTAGCCAACCTTTAAAAAAAAAAAAGATATTTTTTTGAGAATAAAAAAAAAATTATTACATTTTTATTAAATTGGAAATAATAAAATATTGGTTGTGTAAAAGTACATATAGCTACGTGCTTTTTAATATACTTTGTGGAATTATTAGAAAGTATTGTAATTGTCAATAAAATTCAATTTCGAGATTGTGATGTTTCTCCACGTTTTAGACCTTCCTGACTGTGAACAAAATATCTCAGGCACTAAAAGAAGCCCTCGGGGCTTGGTGTAGAGGTTAGCGTGCTAACCTCGTATACCAAAAGTCGCGGGTTCGGACCCCAGGCAGTCCGATGATTTTATTTAAGCCATTTGTTGTATCCAAAAGCTTAAATAAGAATGCCTGGACCCCAATACATATATTTTCATAATAACGGATATCGTAAAAGTCTTATATGGCTTAAGTTGCCGAAAAGAAGTGGAAGTGGAAAAAGGTGTGTGTTTAAAAAAAAACAAAAAAAAACTAAAAGAGCTACTAGTTTGAAATTTTATAATTAAGTTAGTCACCCTTCCAAGGGGTGAAAATAAGCTTTTGAACAAAATCGACCAAAAAGTACTAGTACTTTACTGATGTACTTTTTCAGTTTTTTGCGATTTTCTCAAAATTCGCTCCACCAATTTTGTTTAAAATTCATAAATTAACTATTTTTTAGATTCTCTTTAAAAAGTATATCAGTGAAATTTTTCGTTGAAATCGTTTGAAGTACACTTTACTGATGTACTTTTTCGGTTTTTTGCGATTTTCTCAAAATTCGCTCCAACGATTTTGTTTAAAATTCAAAAATCAACTATTTTTTAGATTCTCTTTTAAAAGTACATCAGTGAAATTTTTCGTTGAAATCGTTTAAAGTACACTTTATTGATGTGAAAGCATTCGTAGCTGAGCGCCATCTATGAATCATCGCGTGGTCAAGTTAGGAACCAAAGTGCTAAGAGCAACTAAATATATCTCGACACAAAAATTCTGGTGTGAACAGCACAACTCGGTAAGAGAAAGGTGTGTGCTGTGCGGCAGTCACACCAGATTTTTTTTCTTTCTTTATGTAATTTAAAGGTGTAAATCTCAGGGGGGGGGGGGTAATTACTCCCTATACCCCGTCCTTGATTTGAGCACAGTCATAAAATTCCCTCCCCTTCAGCTCTGTGGTCGAGAGTTTAGAGATGTCAATATTGTTAATATCAAAGCCAAGGGGAGTGTGTTCGGATTTTTTTTTTATGAGCCCTAAGTATTTTGAAACGTTTTATACTCTATTTTTTAGAAAGTATATATAATAATAATAAAACGTGCATTAATTTTAATATTATTGCCTTTTTTCTCATATAAATTTTCTTTTTATATTCTTTATTCTTCATAAAAAAAAGAAAGAAAGAAAGAAAAACTCACTCAAGTGGAAAACAAAATTGCTCTAACATATGGATACAATTTTATCTCAATCTATAGATAAGCAGCAATTGCAAATTATTTTCTATTAGATGTAAATGAGGAGAGACGGGTTTACTTTTTTTTCTTCTATTTAACATAGAGGGTCTATTTTCTATTCTATGAGACTGAGCCCTCATGTCTGTTGAAAGAACGAAGAAGCCTCTGCTTAAATCACTCCCCCCCCTACCCCGCTTTACGCTAGCGTATCGAAATTATTCCATCTCGGTTGAACGAGTTTTCTTCGCTTGAGATACTTTTAAAAAGGAATCGACGACGATGTCTTCAGTGTGGGGGTGGAGAAGAAGAAGAGAGAGCCTAAACGCAACTCCATCTCGGTGCGCAGCTTTGCGAATTTGATTAGCAAACGCACACGGGGCGGGAGAGAGAGACCACTGTGCGGTTCGTAAAATTCGATTTTGCGTAGTCAAGGATTTTCCCCCTTTTTTTTTTTAAATTGCTTGCTTACGAGCATCTGAAACTAAATCGATTGATTTAAGTGAAAAGAATTATTAATTAATGTTTCTTTCTCTTACCTCTATATGGACCCTGTTATGCATTAGTGTGTCAAAGACCAAAAAATTCACGGAATATTGTTTCAAATGCTTTAATTATTATGAAATATGTCCTAAAAAATCTGGTGTGACTGGCGCACAGCACACAACTTTCTCTTACCTTCGGTAATCGAAAGTTGTGTACTGTGCTTGTCACACCAGATTTTTGTGTCGACATATATTTAGTTCCCGACAGTACGGAACATTGGAATTCAGATGTAAAATCTATAAGTATGGAAAATATTTATATTTTGTTACCATGGCAACCATTTCTCCTATCCTTCCCTATGAAATACAAGAGTAAAGTGGTCTTCAGAAGATTTCAATCGCAAAATGAGAATATACATTTTAAAGAGCATCTAAAAAATAATTGATTTTTGAATTTAAAAAAAAAATCGTTGGAGCAAATTTTGAGAAAATCGAAAAAAACTGAAAAAGTACATCAGTAAAGTACTAGTAATCTTTGGCCGATTTTGATTAAAAGCTTATTTTTCCGGTCCCGGGGGGTGTTTAACTGAAATATAAAATTTTAACCTCGTAGCTCAATTCCTTCATGCTTAAAATTGAACACACACACACCCACTCACCCACCCACCCACCCACCCACACACCCACACACCCACAGACAGACCATGTCGCGAAAACCACTTTTTTGGATTCAGGGGACCTCAAAACGTAAAGATCCATCAAATTCTCGACATCGAATTTTTGACATGAATCCAATACTTTCTCTCTATATATATATATTACATATATACATAGGTAAGAGAAAGTAAAAAATTTATAAAAGCTTAAAATTATTTTTACAATATTTCAATGCAGGATTTTCATTTTGCAAAAATCATTTATGTACCTAACACGTTGTTTTTTATGATGTTAACAACCAATAAAAAGTTATTTAACCTACACTGAAAAAAAACCGACCTTGTAAAATTAAAGTGAAATCCTTTTAAAAATTTTCAACAAACCTTCCCATAAAATTAACAAATTTTCCTTTTATTTTTACAAGAAATCGCCTCAAGTTCTATTTGACAAAATCATACCGTAAAAATGAAAAAATTTCCTTTTATTTTTACAGGAAATTCCATCGAGTTCTAATTCAATAAGAAATCCTGTAAAATTGACAAGGTTTCATTTCATTTTTACAGTATAAACCTTTAAATTCTTATTTTCTAAGAAAAAGGCAACTCCCTCTCTACCTGCCTACGTACCCATTGCTTATTCTAACTCAAGCTCGTCATTCTGTCTTAGTAGACGGCATGACTAGCTTGAGTTAGAATAGGCGAATTTTCTCTTCCAGATATATTCTTTGAATATTTTTTGTGAAATCCGTGTTGATATCTTCTATCATATCATATACTTTTTTAATTTTGAAAAATATTTATACTTTTTTATTCATGGCACGTCTAACAAAATTTTCTCTGTGTCCTGTTTTTTATTTTAAATTTCGTAGATATTATGGCAAAAAAACCAAGGTACGTCTAAAAATATATTATGATTTTCTTTTAATATATTATTTATAATAAATTTTGTGCTTGACTTGCAGGACTTCAATGAAGACTATTTAAAATTATATCACATGCTAATCGAGTGGAATTTAGAAGATCTGTTTCATATATTAAAAGGTAAATATAATGTTATAAACAAAAAGTGAATTGTATCAAAATATTATATATTGTTTATACAAATTATTATTATTTTTTTTTTTTTTTTTTTTTTTGTAAAAAACTTTAATATTCTTTTTTAGGCTGTCGGCCATTGACATGAGTGAAAAAAGGGTCCTTTCAAATAAAATTCCTTATTTCCAGTAGACAAAAGAAACGCATACAATAGAGACCCAAGGGGTTAATAGCTTCTGGCTCTCTTTACCAGTCTTACTTTACCTAGCCGACCAAGATGCGTCAACCAGTTAAAATAAAATATAAACAAATTTTTATTTTATTTTTTTTTTATTTGTCTCTTGGCATAAACAAATTTTGATGGAATTAAAAAACAAACTTTTTTTCAGAATTCATAATCGAAGATTCAGCATCTACAATTGAACAATTCATCATCTATGGTTCTGAAAATAACATTTCAATTGCTTTTTATATTTTAATATTGTTTCAAAAATATTAATTAATATTTATAAAATAACACATCTTGAAAATACATTTCAAAAGTATTTATTTATATAATTTTGGTGTACATTACAACTGAGTTGTAATTTTTTTGTATTTAACTCCTAGAATAAAAAAACATTTTTTATGTTATAATTTTGTAAATTTAATTTTTTTTTTCACATTATTTTCTTTATCCAAAGCATTCCTTTAAAATTATAAGAATTCCTGTCAAATTGTTTTTGACAAAAAATCATTTTAAATTGAATTTATTTCAATCTACCACAGCTGGTCGGAACACAGGAGGATTTGGGCGTGTTGATTAATTAAAAAAAATTTTTAATTATTTTTTTAATACTGGTACATGTTTAATTTTTATCAGGTCAAACGTATGCATTATCTTTTTACGTTTGACCTGAGAAAAATTTAACATGTATTTAAAAAATGATTAAAAATTTATTTTAATTAATCAACACGCCAAAAACCTGTGTTCCGGCGAGTGTAGCTGTTGCAGATTGAAATAAATTCAAGGTAAAACCAGAATGAAATAAAAAATAATTTTAAAATTACAAGAAATTTAATAAATTTAGTTTTAATAAAATATCCTTTAAAAATTACGGGAAATCCTGTCAATTTCGTTTCAACAAAATTTCCTTTAAAATTTACAGGAAATACTGTCAATTTCGTTTCAACAAAATTTCCTTTAAAAATTACGGGAAATCCTGTCAATTTCGTTTCAACAAAATTTCCTTTAAAATTTACAGGAAATACTGTCAATTTCGTTTCAACAAAATTTCCTTTAAAATTTACAGGAAATACTGTCAATTTCGTTTCAACAAAATTTCCTTTAAAAATTACGGGAAATCCTGTCAATTTCGTTTCAACAATTTTTCCTTTAAAATTTACAGGAAATACTGTCAACTTCGTTTTAACAAAAATTCCTTTTAAATTTAAAGGAAAAATGGTCAGTTTTTTTCAACAGGAAAACCTTTTGAAATTATAAGATGCACCTTCAATTTCGTTTTAACAAGGTATCCCATTGAATTGACGAGAAACCTCATTGACGCATTTTCATTACGGTTTCGGAATGAATTGAAGGGATTTCCATTGAATTTACAAGGTTTTTTTTTTCAGTGTATATTATATATTGTTTACTTTAAATAAACCAAAATCCTTTTAATAATTGACTCACCAGGACTGTAGAATATTTAGTTGAAGGAGTAAAGGTCAATTTTGTCCGAATGATTCGAGAATGAAATTGCAATATATTATTTTTAAAAATAATTATATTTAATTCTCTAAACGTTATTGTATAAAACCTCAGACCTCTAGGGTTTCGGCCGCTGTGCTGCGTGCCTTCATCAGTGAGCTCTGGATCTAGATAATGCAAAGTGAATTACCGTAGTTATAAATTAAAATTTATCATAAAAAGTCTTGTCGAAATTATTTTTTTTTTTTTTTACCTTAAAGGTGAGAAATTTGCACTAGCTAGATCCTTCGCCTTAACAAAACAGGTTTCGCCTATCACATACATACGGTACGAGGTTTCAACCATGAATAATAAATTCAGTTATAGTACAATTATAGATAGATGGGTTTAGCTGACATCTATTGGTCATAATTTCTTTGATTTGAATGAAAAGTGTATTAAAATAAATAAACATTCTTCATCCTATAAATAAATTCCTTTTTATAATTTACAAAAATAAAAATAAAATTCGATTTCAATTTATGACCAATAGATGTCAGCTAAACCCATCTATCTATAATTGTAGTGCAAATTTCTCACCTTTAAGGTAAAAAAAAAAAAAAATAATTTCGACAAGACAAATTTTAATTTATAACTAATTCACTTTGCATTATCTAGATCCAGAGCTCACTGATGAAGGCACGCAGCACAGCGGCCGAAACCCTAGAGGTCTGAGGTTTTATACAATAACGTTTGGAGAATAAATATAATTATTTTTAAAAATAATATATTGCAATTTCATTCTCGAATCATTCGGACTGAATTGACCTTTACTCCTTCAACCAAAATCCTTTTTTTTTGAAAAATGAGAAATGAATTCGTAAAAGTCAAAATTTAATTTTTAGATATTATTTTTTTTATTTTATTTAGGTAATGTAATTGGTACAATAGTACATATACATGGAGAGAGGTGCTTAATTTTAATTTAATTTATACAATTTCATTTCAGGTAACAAATCCAATCAAAATAGTACATTTTCAATTTGACAGTGTTTTTTACTTTCTCTTAGCCTATATATGAAATATATAGGAGAGAAAGTATTGCGATCATGTCAAAAATTCGATGTCGAGATTTTGATGGATATACATGTTTTGAGGTCCCCTGAGTCCAAAAAAGTGGGTCCCGCAAATTGGTCTGTGTGTATGTATGTGTGTGTGTGTGTGTGTGTGTGTGTGCGTGCGTGTGTCTGTATGTGTGGACAGATTTTTAGCATGAAGGAATTGAGCTACCGGATTGAAATTTTATATTTAACTTAGGTACCTTCCCACACGCTCAAAATAAGCTTTTGAACAAAATCGGCCAAAAAGTACTAGTACTTTACTGATGTACTTTTTCAGTTTTTTTCGATTTTCTCAAAATTCCCTCCAAGGATTTTTTTTTTAAAATTCAAAAATCAATTATTTTTTAGATGCTCTTTAAAATGTATATTCTCATTTTGCCGTTGAAATCTTCTGAAGACCACTTTACTCTTGTTCTTCATAGGAAAGATAGAAATGGTTGCCATGGTAACGGAATTTAAATCTTTTTCTTTTTATTAGATTAAAAATCAATTATTATTTAAATTCCCATTTATTTGTGTCTTTAATTGCTTAGGAGAAAACATATATATCTCTCTCTCTCTCACTTGCAAACATTATCGCCTGTCTCTCCGCCTTCTCTCATAGGCCTAATGTTAATTTCCTATAGGGATTTGTATGTTAATTTCGATTCAAAAGGGGTCCCCTTTAGAACTTTTTAGGCATTTAAAATTTTTTTTTTCCAATTCTTATGAAATTTTGTATTTATTTACGATTCTATATTGTGTATAAAATGTCCAAATATGAGATTAAAATTTTGAAAAATAACCATAGTTTATTTGAAGCAGTCAACATTTAAAATGCAAGTTTGAAACTAAGGTGCTATCGGAAACTAAATATATCTCGACACAAAAAATCTGGTGTGACCAGCACAGTGCGCAACCCTCTCTTACCGAAGGGTAAGAGAAAGTTGTGTGCTGTGCGCCAGTCACACCAGATTTTTTTATTAGTTTTCTCACTATCAATGTGATCACTTAACTTCACATCCGAGGCCCTACTCATTTAGAACAAATGCTCTGATCTTCAGGAGCGCCGATACATAGAGGTACAATACCTTACTGTCCTTTTCGTCAATTCTTCTCAATTTTTCGGTGAAGGCTTCACTGAAATTTTCAGTCCCAAGAGAGATTCTGGGAAAATAATATGACCTAAGGTCAGAGTAAATAGGGCATTCTCCGAGAAGGTGGATCAGAGTTTCCTTGGTGTTCAGGTTACAGATGGTACAGTCGGCAGTCTGATTAATAACATATGTACACCTTCCTATGGATAACCTTAACGAATATTTATTGGAGGTTCTAATTTGTGCCAGTAACTTCGCGTAGATGAACTTTATTTTCCACTCTAGGTAGTATTGACGATTATAATCTTGGTCAATCTCGAATAAGGTTTTATAAATTAAACTAAAATTTGATCTATTTAAAAAATCTATGTCCTCCTCTAATTTTTAGATATTATTCCTAATAATGAAGATGTGGATCAGTGCGATTTCGAAGGAAAAGACAACAAAATAAATAATATTAAGTCAATTTCATTATAACTTTGATTTACTGTTGCCATGTTCACTTCCATTCAGGAATTAATTGATGAGGAAATTTTGTTATCACTTGGTATTTAATTTTAAAATATTAATACTATTTAAAATTTATTAATGTAATTTTGGTAAAAATTTTCTAAGCTATTAGTATTAAATATAACCATAAAAGAACTTTAATAATATCTCCGTTTTAATTTTTGAATTATAACCTAAAATTATTTTATTTATTATCAAGAGACTTTGAAGCATTTTTGCAAATTGCAAATTGGACTTAGAGAATTTTGCAAAAATAATTTTTTATATTTTATTGTTTTTCTCTAAATTAGTCATATTTTTAGAGATAATTTATGAATATCTGCCAGAATCACAGTATTTACTTGCAAAATTGACAAAAAAAATGTTATATAATCTAATCAAAACAATTTAAATCAGAAAAACTTCAATGTTGATTTTCTCAAAACTCGATGTCTGGTCTTTGACACACATTTGCATAACAGGCTCCATATATGGTATTGTTCTGCGATTAGGGGTCGTTCACATATTACGCGTTAGACGGTGGGGGGGGGGGGAATAAGGAGAATTTTATCTTGAATTTTCCCTTGGAAAAAAAAAAATTAGTAATTATAATAAAGAAATTATCAAAATTATCGGTTGTATCCGATAACCCATCCGAAATATGAACACATTCACCGAATTTGATGAATTCCATATAAGTTTATAATCTATTTATTAATATAAAAAGGAAATCTGGTGTGACTGGTCGCACTTTCTTTGGTAATCGAAAGTTGTGTGCTGTGCTTGTCACATCAGATTCTTTTTGTGTCGAGATATATTTAGTTTTCGCCGATATATTAAAATTCAAAATGTACACTTGAGAAAACTGAAAATAAGAGCCACTAAAGTGTTTTTGTTTTTTTGACCTTTAATGTGTCAAGTCTGGACTGATTGAAATTTTTTTTTAGATATTCTCATGTTGGTCCTTTCCTTTATTTGCAGCTCATATTTTAATGAGTATTGTTTGCATGTCAATAGTCAGTGACTAGTAGAAAAAGTGCGCACTCTACTAGCGCCAGTGTATTGACAAGTGAACAATGCTTTGTGCATTATATTATCTATTAAATCATGAGCTTAAGGTTTTTGTAAATCTACTGTATTAATTTAGAGAATCTCCTGAATATTCATCAATTTTAATGGGATTTATGAAATTAAGTTCATTATTCCGATTATGGATCATTTAAAAAAAAAAAAACGTTATTCAATTGAATTTTAATATATAATAAAAAAAATTATATAAATAACAAATACCTCTTAAATAAGAGTCATAGCAGCATATTTACCTAGGAAATGATACCTAATTCTTTTACAAAAATTTATATCCAAATTTAGAAACTAAAATTGATTATATTTACATTTACTGATATTTTCTACAAATTTTAATAAAAAAAAAATATTTGATTTTTGAATATTATCATAAATATTCTGATTAGGGATCATTAAAAAAAAAAACATATGGGAAGCATATTTATCCTAATTTTAATAATAATTTATCGGAGGGGGGGGGCCCCGGCACCCCTCTAGTTACGCCCATGAACATATATATACCAAAGACATGATACTTAACTACTTTTCAGAAATGTATTTCTAAATTTAGAAACTAAAAAATTATTGTACTTATATTTACCGATATTTTCTACAAATTTTAATTAATATAAAAATTTTTGAATATTATTTTAAATTAAACGAAAAATTTAGAAAAAAAAATTTGACATAAAATTAAAAATAAAATATTTTAAAAACTATTTGGCATGACGAAAAACGAATTATATTTACCGAAATTTTCTACAAATTTTAATAAGAAAATATTTGATTTTTTGAATATTATTATGAAATAATTGAAAAATAAGGCACGCCAATTGAGCAAAAACGTTCGAACAAAACGTTTTTGTCTAAAACTGTTTTTTCAATGGTTTTCTATGGGTCAACGCACACCGAGAAGACAAAACACAATTGGACATGATTGAGCAAAATAATAAATAATTTATAAAAACAAACAAATTTCAGCGCTACGAGCGCAATTTCTATGGGTCAACGCACACCCTAGAGGCAATTTATAAATGATACCGTATGTTCTGATATAAAATTAATATTAAAAAATTATTAGGGGTGTCTAAATCAGCTCAGGAAAAAAAAAAAAATTAGACATGGATACCTCTCTACTAGATCTATTCTCTAAAAACAGACGTTAAAATTTAAAATAAACAAATGGGTGTTAAAAAGTAATATAAGCGTTAAAAAAATGCTATTCTCTAAACAAAGTTTTAACAGCGACGTTAACATGTTGCATTTATTTCAAAGCTATCAAAATCATAACCTTACTTTTTAGATTAAGGACGCCATTTTTATTTTAAACACGACGTTAAAATATTAAAGCCACCCCCTAGACATGGCATTAATTTTTAACTCTATTTACTAAATGTTAACGTTTTTTTGTCCAGAAGGGTTTTGCTCAATTAGTGTGCGTTCAGCCTAAGATAAAATAAATTCGACATAATATCTCAAAAACTATTCGAAAAACGAAAATCGTAATTATAAAGAGAGATAAAATCTAATGAACTGAAACAAAAATTATTAAATTCACTAAAATTTATAGAGAAATTTAAATGAATATTATTAGAATAAATTAATTCATAGTTTCCTCTTATTTAATATTCAAAACAACAAATTCACATAACAAATGATACTTAATTCTTTTTCAGAAATTTATTTCCAAATTTAGAAACTAAAAATTATTGTATTTATATTTACCGATATTTTCTCAAATTTTAATAAAAAAAAAAATATTTAATTTTTTGAATATTATTATAAATTGATTGAACCATTTATATAAAATTTCGACATAAATTTAAATTTAAATATCTTAAAAACTATTCGATATATCGAAAAACAAAAATCACTTTTACATAACTAAAATTGTATGCTCTAAAAGAATATGAAATCAAAAAATTCAAAACAAATGAAAATGTTATTTAACGAGAATGTTTTATTGTAGGAATTTAAATTAAACACGTGTATAATAATAAATTTCCTCTTATTTTTTACTGTCTTTTTTTTTAAGATAAAAGTGGGGCTTTTAAAAAAGTTTATTTATTAATGAAGAGTATATGCTTGAATAAATCATAATTCTGTTGCTTTAAAATATCAACTCTCCGTTTTTTTTTTTCTCTTATCAATTCACTTAAATAAATATTTTAATAAACTTGTAAAATAAAAAAAAAGTTTCTTTTTTAAGTTTTGTTTGTTCTCACCTCTTGTTGTTGCCGCCAACCCCACACATTAATATTATGGCACTGACTTTTCTTCTTCTTTCTCTTCTTCTTTGTCTCTCATTCTTTTCTCTCTCTCTTTTTATGAATGACGTTTTATCACAAGGATTTCAAAAAATACTCTTCGCTTGATATAATAAAAAAAAAAAAAGATGAAAAGAAAAAAAAAGACACACTTATTGAAAATAGTAACGAATCATGATTTAAAGTCCCTACCAAGAAATGTTTGTTGTGGCAGGTTTGGAAGCTGTAACTAAGCCCATTAAACTAAATCCGAGATAAAGGGCTTTCATATTGCACAATTGTAAAAAAACCAATGCCAATGACTTTAAGGACCTTTTGGTTATTCAGAGGTTCCCTTTGGCAAGGGCAGTGAAACCACAGTCTGAAAGCAAACGTTTGTACCTGTATTTTGTGAAAAACCTAAAATTTTCGGACATCTTTCTTGTTTTCTTGCACTTTAACTTCTAATACATTGGCTTTTCGACATTGTATGTTATTAGCACTTCAAAAGTTTATTAATTTCAAAAACAACCACCCACAGCTCTGTAGTTTAATACTTTTGGAGATACCAAGCTCCTTGAAAGTATTGGAGAAATGTGAAAATTTTCAATTTTCCTTTTGTTACGCCGATTCCGGTAACCGCTCAACCAGAGAAAAGTTGTGATACATTGAGTTTTATCACTTTACTTTACCTTTCTTTTAAGCTTATAACGAGGCTCACAATTAATTACAGTTCTCCTGTAAACTTAAAAAACAAAAATTCCAATAATACAAGTTTTAAATAACCCTACATGAAATTTGGGGATCATATCTCAAAAACTATTAAACTTACAAAACTGTGGTTTGGCCCACAATCGTTTGAAATTTAATATACTTTAAAAATGATAAGAACAGCTAATGTCAAAAAGTCCATAGTTTTTGAATTAATCTGCAAAAAAACTGAAAAATGTCCGAAAATTTTGAAGTTTTTCTTGTATTACGCAGGTAGCACAACTATTTTTTGCTTGCAAATGTGGTTTCACACTTCCTAAGGTGCCCAAATAACATACCAAAAATGCAGAAATACTTTTCGTTTTACGATTTAAATGTCGATATTGACTGTCCTATTTGTTTTCTAGTTTTATACAAAAAAATGTGCACAGAGTAATAATGTTGTGATTTAAATAAAGATCATAATGGCGCTTGGTTCCTTTATGCATAACATCGTCCATTTAACGTTCGAGAAACTAGACATATATTCGCATTCCATCCTGTTTATTTGAATTTAATTGGCTACCAATAGAAATAAATAGGGACGGGGTCTAAATGGCCTCAGATGCCGAAAAATACTTTAAATATATTTAAACCGCCTTCACCGACAAAATTGCATTAATCCGTCCCTGAGGCCATTTAGAGATTTCAAATGATTGATAGATAAAATAGATTTTTGTCATATGAGACTAGATGTGAACCTCCTGACCTCTAGCAGAAGAGGCAAGAACTCCAACACTATACGCTATGATGGAGAGTTAAAGAAAAAAAATTTTAGATTTTGATAGGGCTAATACAAAAACTCACAGCCACCAAAACTCATTTGAAATAAAATTTACTTTCTCTTACCTCTATATATGTTAATAAATAGAGAGAGAATGTATTGGATTCATGTCAGATTTTTATGGACGTTTTGAGGTCCCCTATATCCAAAAAAAAGTGTTTTTCACTAGCAAGAAACGAAAAGCAGGAGGAGGAGTTAAAAATAGGAAATAATGTAACTTCACGGGGTGCCGCCGGTAGATGGTTACCGCCAGAGGCCGGTTGGGTTTGAGGTGTGTGTCTTCGAATGTGAAAGCACCTCGGGTAAATAAACGGGGATCCCGATAGGAATTTCAAATAAATAAATAAAAATACAATTTAAATAAAATAAAGAAAAAAAATATGTCGATTTTCAATTTGAGAGGCAAATCAACATAATCTCGATATGTTTTGTTGGATATTAATTCAAAATTTATGTTTTTATAAGAATTTCCAATAAAATAGACAGAGAAAACTGAAATGAAAAGATTATTTTAAAAAATTTTAAATTTTTTGTTGTTATAAACATTTTTGTCTTTGTTTTTTTTTTGTTGTGATTTTTTTTTTAAATAATCTTTTTTTTTGTTTAATTTTTTTTTAAATATGTATGATTTTTTCTTTTTAAATTTTTTATAAATTCCGGTTTCAATTAGAATTTTCGGAATTCTGCAGTGACTTTTCCAGCCGGGAGATTTAATATAATATTTTATATTTTTTTTTTTTTCCCCCTCCTCCCGGCCCCTCCTCACCCCCTTCATCTGGATTGCTGACCGAAGAGACGTTGGAAAAAAATTAAATTTAATTTATTTATTTCATTTTCTTCCGGCTCCTTTAACACGTCTTCGTGAATCTGTGTACACATCCACCAACATTTAATTTCTAATTATAAATTTATAAAGATATATTTATTTTTTTTCAAAAAAAAAGATGTGATTGGTGTCTTTTTTGGTTAGGCGATTGATACCACTACTGTCTGTCTCACGGAAATTTATTCAAAATATTTAGATATATATGAGTATAAAGTAGGTGGTGGCCCAGCTTACACATCTACGGGGTGTCGCCCGCGCTCTCTCCACTTTTCCATTTCGTTTGGGGGCATTGGGCGCATATCTCGGTTCCTTTCGGTTGGCTCCCCTTTGCGCCTTTTTTTGGTTTTTTTTTTTGTTTTTTAAGTATTTTCATTTTATTTTTTTTTTTTTTTTTTTCTACTCTCTTAAAACGAATTAGTAGAATTTATACTTATTCAAACAGTAGGTAAGAAAATTACACCAAATTTAGTCATTTTGAGTAGAATCTACTAATATATTTAGTAAATTTATTGGTTACTTTTAGATTAGTTATTTTTTACTAATTCAAAAAGTAGTTCATTCAATTCCGGCTGTCTGAGAAGCCAACATGGCCGACCAGCTGTTTGATCGGTTCCTTAATAAAGACATTTTTGGCAATATAAGGCTTTATTTAAGTAATAATAATACAAATAAATAATAATATTGAGATAACTTGTATTTTTTGTTAAAAATTGCAGGAAATATATGTTAAGTCAAAACAAATAGATTCCAAATTTTTTAAATTAATAAAATATTATTTTTTAAATAGTCAATTAAGAAATATTTTTACTTAAAATTTAGTAAATATATTTCTTGATATAACGATAATTAGTTTTATTAAGTTTATTTAGAAATAAATTGCTGGGAAGGAATATAGTAACATTCAAGTAAAAAGCATTGTTAACATCACCGTCATACTTATATAGCAAATAACAGAGAAGTAATAGTAAGTCAAGTTTAAGTGGGTTCGACTAGAACTCGAGTCAGTAAACACAAGTTAAGGTCCCGGTGTCATCGCACCTTATTTCAGATATCTTAAACATTTTTTTTTTGGTCATTATTTTTTTAAAATTCACTTTTTCAATTAGTGAATTTTTCATATTAATAATTTTTACTAATTGAAAAAGTGGATATCCACTATTTACGGGTGGTCTACTTTGCACATCTTAAAAAAGTGACTATTCACTATGAATTAGTAGTTTTTTTACTAATTCGTTTTTAGAGAGTACGCGATTTATATAATATCTTAAATATTATATATAATTTCTTATTTAGAAATTATATTTCTGCAGCTCAACTCTTATAGTTTCTGAGTTTTGAGGGGTTTAACTATTAAATATCAAGAAATAAATACAAATTTAAAAGTAAAATTAACTACCAACGTGTAATATAAAATAATATTAAGAGAGAGCATGCACTAAAAAAGGCAAACAAACCGCCGCTCATTATTAGAGAGAGGATATTTGATCCTTACTCATGAAGGGATCAAAAAAAAAAGAAAATTAAACACAAATACTTTTGAAAAACATTTTAACTTTTAATAAATCTAAAAGCAAGCAAGCAAAAGGGCAAGAGAGACGGTTTTTTTTTTCTTTCTTTTTTATCTTGGCAAAAATATGGAAGCATTTAACAACGCGACCGACGACGGCGTCTTTGTCGACGTCGACGTCTTTTTTACTTGTATATGTGTGTGTGTGTGTGTGTGGTGGTTTATTTATTAAAGTAGAACGGTCAATCTCTTTTAGTTTCGTTTATGGTCTGATAAAGACATTCTTTTGAGGTCAGAGGTCTTCTAAAATCAGATGACATCAACCTTTAACAGGATAACAAATTTGAAGAGATTAAATTAATTAACTATCTGCACGACTAGATGTTTGCAAGACTTCACTCTACCCCCGCCCTCCTTTTCCCTTTTTTAATTAAATTTTGCCCCCCCCCTGTAATTCCGGCCCTGGATTAGAGCCTTCGGGCTTGCCGTAGTTGGGAGCGTGTATACCAAGGGTCGAGTGTTCGGATCCCAGGCAGTCCGATAATTTTATTTAAGCCAGCGTTTTCCAAATGGTGAGGTGCGCCTCCCTAGTAGGGTTTGGAGAAAAAACGGAAAATTTTGAAAACCGGTTTTTTATTTTATTTATTTTTTCAACATCTGAAGCTTTTTAGAACGCACCACCATTTTTGGAAATTAAATTGGTATACAACATAATTTAGAAATATTTTATGGTTTGGTACGGAAAAAGATCCCTTATATTGGGAGTCCAGGCATTCTTATTTAAGCCATTTGGTATCCAAATGGCTTAAATAAAATCATCGGACTGCCTGGGGTCCGAACCCGCGATGTTTGGTATACGAGGTTAGTACGCTAACCTCTACACCAAACCCCGAGGGCAAGAAAATTATTATTACTACTATTCCAATCCAGTGCCTGCTTGACGATTTGTTTACATTCATAGAATACAAAAAAAACATAAATATTTTTCTCTATACATTTCCTATGAGAGAAATTGTAACTTTAGAAATTAATAAATCAAAAAATTGTAGAAATTTCGGGACCTGAATATTTTTCCTGAACTCTCCATAACGTCCTCTATAAGACTGCAAAATTTCTGTTTCAACATTCCAACGGGAAGTTGGTCAAATAGAGCGAGACAGACAGACAGACACTACGCTATTATTATATATAGATTATTTAAGTATTGGAAAAAAGGGGGAACAAAAATATAAATAACTAGTGAAGAGCCCGCCTTCGGCGGGCTTTCCGCCTACCACAGGGGGCTGCGCCCCTGGACCCCTTTGCTCGCCTTCGGCTGTTTAAAGGGTCAGTCACCTGAGTCCTCTCTTCGCTTTTCAACTGCTGCGTAGCCCCCACCCCCAGCCCATAGTCAGGTAGGAAGCTGGTTCACACAGCACAAGGGACGCTCTCTAATTTCTAGCCAATTTGTTGATTTTGTGTTCATATTGAAGAAATTTGATTATAATAAATTTTCCAAAATATTTAAGAGATTCAAATTATTACTACGTTACTCCCAGAGCCATGTATTATAGGTGTACTTAATTTCAAATGGATTCATTGGAAATTGTGGATTTCTATAGAACATATACATACATATTTACATACATACATACATTTTTCCCATTTCATTTTTATATATATAGATTTAGCATTTTTTTTTGTTTGAGGTCTTTTTCCGCATCTAAGGCCATTTAGACCACATTTATTTCAAATGAATTCAAATTAAATGTCTTCTCTCTGAGCCACGGGTCACGGGCTAATTTACGATAAAGATTTTGTATAATTTGAATACAAGTATTAGGCCTACTGAAGAAAAAAAAAACCGAATTCGGTTTTTCAGAGAAAAATCGGTTTCTCGGTTTTTGAAAATTAGTCAAAAAACCGGTTTACCGGTTTCGGTTTCCACGGGGTCCAAACCTCACTCCCTAGGGAGGCGTGGACAGGTCTAAAGGGAGGCGCGAATATTAGTCACAGCGAGCAATTTTCCAAATGATAGTTTTATGAAAAATAATAAATAAGAAAAAATATTTTTATATAAATTTATATTTTCTAGCATTAAAAATGTTTGTTTCTGTATTATTTTTTAAAATGGAGGGGGGGGGGTCATAGGTTTAAATATTTTTAAAGGAGGCGTTGTAACATAAAGTTTGGAAACTACTGATTTAAGGCGGAGTCTCCTAAAAAAATATGAAAAATTAAATTCATATTTTTAATTCTATTTCGTAGATAAGAATGAGTTCTATCATTTATTTCAAATAAACTTTCCTCTATTTTAATAATCCTCGTTTTAATAAATGATCTAGGGTTTGAAAGTCTATATTATTGTTTTCTCTAAAAAAAAAAAAAGGTAAATATAAAATTCTAATTAACGGATTATGCTAGAAACATGAAATCTTTTTTAAAAGATTCTTTGAAACAATACCGAGTGCCCCTCTTTTGTTATATTTTAAAAAAGGCTTTTAGTTTTTTATTAAATTAAGTTTGAAAATATGGGTCAATTTTTTATTTTTTTTTTTTAGTCCGATTTATAAAAAAACTAAAAGATTTTTTCAAAATATCACAAAAGAGTGCCCTCGGTATTGTTTCAAAGAATCTTTTAAAAAAAATTTCATGCTTCTAGAATAATCCGTTAATTAGAATTTTATATTTAGAGTAAAATTTTTTATCATCTAGTGCTTCTCGCTGCGGGTTTTAAGTGAACTATTATTTTCATTCACATATTCTTTTCGGCAACTCAGGCCATATAAGACTTTTACGATATCTGTTATTGATTAATATACATATTGGGGGTCCAGGCATTTATATTTATGCAATTTGGTATCCAAATGGCTTAAATAAAATCATTGGACTGCCTGGGGTCCGAACCCGCGACTTTTATTATACGAGGTTAGCACGCTAACCCCTACACCAAGCCCCGAGGGCAGATTTTTTATTAGTATTACTGTAATATGCCCAATCCCTATGGTTTAACGTCTACTTGCGTGCTAAAAAATACGCATTTTATGCATTCTTGAAAAAAAAAGACGACGAGAGAAACAGAGAGAGAAAAAAAAAGAGGCGACAAGAGAGGATTACAAAGACGACGACGACGACAACGGGGGTCAATTTTCGTGATCTCAGCACAATCCTGCCGTGAACAAAAAGGGAGGCGATATTTTCTCTCTCTTCTTTTTTTTTGTTTAATATTTGTCTTTGTGTGTGTGTGTGTTGTCTATTTAAGATGCGTTTGGCAATTGATTCAAGTCGTGACGTTTTATTCCCTGTGTGTCTCTTTGCAACTCTCTTAGAATACATATATCTACTTTTATAAAAATTGACAGTATTCAACGCGACAATTTATTATTAAAATAAACCAATAACATATTCTAGTAGAGATAAGAAATTTGCAAATCAAAAAGTACTGTGCATATTCGAATCGAGGGGGAAAAATGACGTCAATGTAAGGAAAAAAAATGAACATTTCATGTTTGCAATATTTAACGTTTGAATATCTTTATTCTTGTTTTTTTGAATTGAAATACCAATTCAAAGATTTTATTTATTTACTAGCACAGCGCGCACAATCAAATAAAACAAACGTTGAATATCTATATACATATGTATTAATATAATAGCTCTATTTGACCAACTTCCCGTTGGAATTTTGAAACGAAATTTTGCATTCTTATAAAGGACGTTATAGAGAGTCCAAGAAAAATACTCGGGTCACGAAATTCCTATGACTTTTTGAGTTATAAATTCCGAAAGTTACGATTTCTCCCATAGGAAAGTAGAGAAATATTTAAGTATTCTTTGCAGTTCTATGAATGTAAAAAAAATCCTCAAGCAGGCACTGGATTGGAATACGTAAGAATAATTTTCTTTTCGCCCTCAGGCTTGGTGTAGTTGGTAGCGCGTCTGCCTTCTATACCGAGAGTCACGGGTTCGAATCCAATGATTTTATTTAAGCCATTTGGATACTAAATGGTTTAAATAAGAATGCCTGGACCCCCAATAGTTATATTAACAAATAATAAGTATCGTTTAAAGTCTTAAATGGCCTGAGTTGCCGAGAAGACTGTGTAAATGGGAAATAAAGTGTGTTAAAAAAAAAAATTCTTTTCATAATTAAGAAAAAGCGAGGATCGGTTGCAGGCGGGCCCGAGCCAGCAGGCGAGGGTCCTGCCGTAGGTGGGCGTCGCGGATAGTTTCTTAAAATAATTGTATGATAAAAAAAAAGAAGAATAATTGAGATAATTTAACAACTACCACTTGTATTCTTTAAAAACAAACGTTAAAATTTAACATCATAAATTGGGTGTTAAAAAGTAGTAGTAATAACATCAGCGTTAAAAAAATACAATATTTTCCTTTATAGCGCCACGTGTTAACACTCCCTATGAAGATAGCTATGTTTTCTACTTGTTCCTGTTTTTAGCCTCTCGAGCATGCGCATTAATAACTTGATTTGTTATTTACAATCTAATAGACCTATCTGACACAGAAGCGTTAAAAAATTTAAACCAGAATTTCCCATTATAGTTCACGGCACTCTTGGGAATAATATTAAACACTAGGGCTTTGAATAAAAAAAAAAAAAATTCAGTTTAATATCTAAATTAATTGAAAAATTATTTAATAAGCAAAGTACACCATAAACATAATATAGTAAACTTTACTACAGTCACTGAGTAAAAAACATCAAGTACTGTTAGATTAAGAGGTAATTTTTTTTGTTTATCTCAAAATCTCGCGGCACCCCTTAGCCAATCTCCCGGCACCCTTGATGTTGAGCTCTAAACAAAGTTTGAACATATTGCTCTTATCATAAAGCTGTCAAAATCATAATCTTGCTTTTTTAGGTTAAAGGCGCCATTTTTGATGTATTAAATATGGTGTTATTAATATTAAAGGCACCTTCTGAACATGACATTAATTTTTAACACTTATTAACGCTTTGGAGTTAAAATTTTTGCTTAAAGAATAGCAGCACTTCGAAGCAAGGAGATGTTAAAATGAATTAACGTTGATTTCAGAAATGAATAAAAATTTTACGAGGGTGGTTTTTAAAAAAGATATAAACAGACACAAATAAAGATCAAAATAATTCGTTGTTGTTACAATATTACAAATGAAAATATCATGGGGGTGGCCAGGGGGGGGGGGGGGGGGGGTCCCCCCCCTCGCTCTAAAAATAAAAAAAAAAAATAAAATATATATATCTATTCCTCCCTTTTGAGAATTTTTTTACCCCCCAATTTACTAACTTTATTTTTTTTTTTTTTTTAATTAAATAATTAAATCCTTATTATATTATTAATACACCCCCCCCCCCCCCCCCCCAAGGGGGGGCCCCCCCCCCCAAAAAAAATCTCAACACCCCCGAAAATATCATGTCTTAATATTATATGATTTTCGTTAAGTGATTCTACCTTTTTAAAAGCTCTGATATTTTTGAAAATGATAAATTATTTGAAAATAAATTTTTATTTAAGACGTCGGCTGCCGTGGCTGGCGGTATATCTATTGTATGGACTATAAGATTTATTATCATGCTAATATTGATAAAATATATCATCCAAGCCATAGGGGGCCTTAGATTTTATAAATTTATTAATATTTAAGTTAATATAGAATTTGAAGAGTGTTTAACCAAGTGGACAGACATTATTTAAACGAAACGTCTAAATGAATACATTTAACAAAAAAAAACGTTACATTTTTGTTAATTTCTTCTTCAATTGCTGACACACACAGTGCAATCACACAGGCACCTGACTGGGATTCTGGCAGAGGCCGAATTAGGGGCGTCACACACCGAAACCTCACTGGAGTGACGTCATCTTCCATCTCTGTTTTTTGGTATATAAAAATGTTGTCGCTATAAACAATATTTTCCATTTGAATTATACTTTATTCTTTCCCAGTAATTTATTTCTAAATAAACTTAATAAAACTAATTCAATTTATATTAACAAATATTTTTTGCAAATTTTAAGTAAAAAATATTTATTTAAAAATTATATTTTATTAATTAAAAAAAAATACAAGTTATCCTAATATTATTATTTTTTCGTATTATTATTAATCCCGTCTTTATTTCACTAGATGACGAAAAAGACCTTAAATAAAAAAAAACTCTGTTTAACGGAAGCCTTCCAGACAATTTATCCATTATTTTAATTGAATTGTATTAAAGTTCAGGTATTAAAATCAATTTCTAATTAGGCCTATACATAATTAATGTTTAGAGATCATAAATATTATTTTAACATTGTATAAGAGCAGGAGTACTAAGATTTTATTTGATAATTATATCGTTAGGTAATAAACAATTTGATAGGGAGAAATGAAATAATCTTGAAATTTAATCTCTACAAAATTTTAATAGACAAACTCTATCAAGTTATAAAATTATCTAAATAGGTCAGGTATATAAAAATTCTAAAGTGATTAAACTTTAGATAATAACTCGATTGGAGGGGGGAAAAAAATTAAATAACAATTTTTATATTTTTTTTCTTTCAATTTTAAGTCATTCGGTTGCTGAGGTCATTTGGCCTGTAGAAATTTCATTCCCCACCTATCTTCTCAGATTCAGCCGTGCTTGGCGTTGCTTAACTACAACGATCTCGGTGGCAGTTCTCTTCTCCTATGCCAATGAATGAATGAAATTTGAAATAAACCAGAGCGAATTATTGGGAAAATTGGAAAAACTAAAAAAGTACTTCTGTAAAGTACTAATACTCGAAGTTTCCCAAAAACGAGAGTAATTCCTTTTTTTTACCTGTAATAATTAATATTTAAAATTTGAACGAAATCGCCAAAGGGAATTTTGAGAAAATTAAAAAAGTACACCAGTAAAGTACTAGTACTCAAAGTTTCAAAGACGAGACCAGGTATTTGTTTTTCCGAAATAGTAAATATTAAAATTGAAAGAAATCGGAAAGAGAATTTGAGAAAATGAAAAAATCAAAAAAGCACCAGAAAGTACAGCTCAAAGTTCCAAAGACGAGACCTAGGTTGTTATTTGTTTGAAAAGAAATATAATATTTGAAATTTGAAGAAATCGGAAAGGGAATTGAGAAAAGTGGAAAAAACAAAAAAGTACACCAGTAAAGTACTAGTAGTCAAAGTTTCCCAAAGAAGATATCAATGGTACTTTGTTTTCTATCCCGGAAATAAAATATATTTAAAATTTGAAAGAAATCGGTAAAGGGAATTTTGAGAAAATTGAAAAAATCTAAAAAAGTACACCAGTAAAGTACTAGTAGTCAAAGTTTCCCAAAGATTAAGCATAGCGCAATTTCATTTTCGTACAGAAAATAGTATATATTTAAAATTTGAAATCAGGGTTTTATGAAACCTAGATGCAAGTGAAACTTTTTTTCTGATTGTAGGCGTTTAACTGAAAATGTTCAGAAAATTATTCATTTAAGAGTATTAAAATCGCGTTTTTAATCTTAACTTAATAATTGGAAAATGGGAAATCAATAGATGAGAATGTTAAAAACTGAGAGCAATATTTATTTAGCAATTGAAGATTTAAATCATTTTAAATTATTTTAAAAATTATAATTTATCAAATTAAAAATTGAATAATTAAATCTCACAATTATTTTTTTATAATATAAAATAAAAGTTTCACTTTAAAAATCGTTAGAGCCGTTTTAGAGAACTGATGTGCTGCTGACAAACAAATAAACGTACAATATGCTCGTTTAATAGTATTTGATTTGATTTGATAGATAGAATAATTTTTAAAGGGGAAATTAAATAGATTTTTATTTCATTATTATAAATGAAAAAATAAAAATAAAGAAAATTTAATTAAATAACAATTTTTACTATATTTCATTTGAGAGATTTAATTGATTGTCTTTAATTTTTCCATAAGAAGACCCATGGAAAAAAAAATTCTGGATTTTCTGGTAATTTTTGAGCATTCCCATTTGAGTATTTTTGCCTAATCTATTTATTTTTAAAATGAAACTTTTATTTTATCCCCTCAAATTTTTTCGCTCTTCTATCAGCATGTCGCGTTACAAGCCGTGACGACAAAAATAGGAAAGTTGAAATTTAATATATAAGACGAATTATAAAAAAAAAATTGTGAGATTTAATTATTCAATTTTTAAATTGATAAAATATAATTTTTAAAATAATTTAAAATGATTCAAATTACTAAATAAATATTGTTCTCAGTTTTTAACATGCGTCAATTGATTTCTCATTTTCCAATTATTAAGTTAAGATTAAAAACGCGATTTTAATACACTTAATTGAATAATTTTCTGAAAGTTAAACGCCTACGATCCGAAAAAAAAGTTTCACTTGCATCGTGGTTTCATAAAACCACACAATGATTTTAATTGTAGGCCTCTTAAGAAAGGGTTTTAAGGTTTTTTTCGGACTTCTCACCCCTAGCATATAGACAAGGACTCTCTCTATTTTTTTTCGCTATCTCTTTTCAAATAGAAAAGTTTCTTGTATTATTTAATAAAAAAAAAACAATATTTCATACAAATTTCCTTCGTGAAAGTAAATTTAAGGTGTTAAATTGTTACAATTATTCTTCTTTATTTTTTTTTTTATCATACAATTTTTTTTTTTTTTTTTAGACTTAAGATATATAAAACGTTTATTTTATTTCATTTCTGGCCCTCCGAGGCCAATGTCTTTTGTGATTTATTCACTCTTTTTTTCTTCTTCTTCTTTTATGTACATTATTGCCTTGTCTCTTGGGGGATAGCGATGTCTGTTTTTGATGTTTTCACTTCTATTTCATTTTTTTTCCTGGGCATTTTGCTCAAAGAATATAATTTTTTTTTTTTTTTGGCATAAATATTAATAATTAATTTAAATTCTTTTATAACTCCACGTTTGGGATTTATAAAATTGCAGAACTTCCAATAGAATTAACATAAATTGAAATAATATACTGAATGAATTTTATAGAAACACTAAATTTTATAAACCAAATTACTCTATTATATTTTTTATCCCGACCTACACTTTCAAGGTTATTTTCAATTTTGGTATCTTATATGTTCTTGTTAATCTTATTCAATAAATAAAAGAAAATGTTCTTAACAATTATAAAATAACAATAAACAAACAATTAATTATTATTTATAAAAATAAAAAGGTATAACAATGAAATTACAAAAAAAAAAAAAATATTTAAACTTCATTAAACCCTATAAATAAATTTATAAATTGTCTTTATTTTCATTGTTTTTTTTTTCTTTTTCTTCTCTTAATTAAAATTTAAAAGTTTATAGAAAACGGACACCAATTAGTGTCATCTATTAGATTTCTGTTTAACTGACAAGCCTAAAGGAGAATTTGAGACGAACCGCGTCTAATTGGGGAATCTATCAACCCAAAAAACTCTACATCATTCACAGTCTTGCTAAATTGATTGAGCAACTTCATAATGAAATTTTGCACTGTTATAGAAGTTGCAAAAATACTCAAATGGGAATGCTCAAAAAATTACCAGAATTTTTCCATGAGTTTTGAAATTAATTAAATCTCTCAAATGAAAAATAATAAAAATTCTTATTAAATTGATTTTTTTTTTTTTTTTTTTTTTGTTGTAATTTATAAAATTCATAAAATAATATAATTTTAAATAAATAAATTTATTAACGATCCGCTTAGAGGCATTAGTCCTCGGTGGCTAGGTCCAAACAAACAATACAAATTCAATGACAACAAGCAAAATAAAATAATAATAATACAAATAGAATGATAATTTTTTTTTAAAGAATACTAATGGTACTAATGTCAACCCTCTGGCTTTTTTAGACAAACTCTGGCTCTACGGATTTTTTTGAAATTTCATAATAAATTAATTAATGCCGAAACCGATATGACTGGTTGCCTCAGCCAATAAATAATCCTAAATAAAAGAAAAAAATCATTGTGTGTTCTTATGAAACCACGATGCAAGTGAAACTTTTTTTTCGGATCATAGGCGTTTAACTGAAAATTATTCAGATTAAGGATATTAAAATCGGGTTTTTAATCTTAACTTAATAATTGGAAAATGGGAAATCAATAGACGCATGTTAAAAACTGAGAACAATATTTATTTAGAAATTGAAGATTTGAATCATTTTATTTTATTATTTTTAAAATTATATTTTATTCAATTTAAAAATTGAATAATAAAATCTCACAATTATTTTTGTATAATTCGTCATATATATTAAATTTCAACTTTTCTATTTTTGTCGTCACTGCTTGTGACGTCATGGCTTGTAGCGTCATGGCCTTTGACGTCACGGCTTGTAACGCGACATGCTGATAGAAGAGCGAAAAAATTTGAGGCGATCAAATAAAAGTTTCACTTTAAAATTTTACCATATTTTTCCAAAATTGATTATCTTGGGCTGTTTCAAAAATAGAAGTTCTTCTCCTTATTTAACGTTTCACTTCTTCTTTTCAAAAGTATGGAATTAAGAAGGTAATGGTGGTCGTCAAGAGATCCTACTCCTTTGATAAAGGCAATAACAACCTAGCCCCCACATATAAATTATTTTCTCTTATAGCCTATAAAAACTGATATAACCAACAAAAGAGCCAAGTGGCCAAAGAAATAAAGTAATTAATTTATAATCAGAGCTATAGTGGCATACCTTTAAATTCCCCCTCTTAGAATAATCCCCCCGGATCATAATAACCACACAAGATGACGATGCCTTCTGAATTTAAATGTCTTTTGATGTTTTGTATATATTGTTGTTTGTAGTAATGGAGAAACTTTTCTACCAGGGGATAAAAAGTTTATTTGTAAAACTCAAATGTTAAATTAAACAAATTTAAATTTAATTTTGTCAGTAGGCCTATATAAATATAATCTTGGGCGAGTCAAAGCGAGTCGTTAATTATTTATTTATTAAAAAAAAACTCCATTTTAGGAAAAAAAAAATATGGTGTGACTGGCGCACAGCACACAACTTTCTCTTACACTTCGGTTGTGCACCAGATTTTTTGTGTCGAGATATATTTAGTTGCTCTTAGCACTTTAGTTCAACAAACTTGATCACGCGATGTTTCATAGATAGCGCTGAGCTACGAATGCTTCCACGTCAGTAAAGTGTACTTCAAACGATTTCCACGAAAAATTTCACTGATATACTTTTTAAAGAGCATCTAAAAAATAGTTCATTTATGAATTTTAAACAAAATCGTTGCAGCGAATTTTGAGAAAATCGAAAAAAACTGAAAAAGTACAGCAGTAAAGTGTACTTCAAACGATTTCAACGAAAAATTTCACTGATATACTTTTTAAAGAGCATCTAAAAAATAGGTTATTTATGAATTTTAAACAAAATCGTTGCAGCGAATTTTGAAAAAATTGTAAAAAACTGAAAAAGTCCATCAGTAAAGTGTACTTCAAACGATTTCAACGAAAAATTTCACTGATATACTTTTTAAAGAGCGTCTAAAAAATAGTTCATTTATGAATTTTAAACAAAATCGTTGCAGCGAATTTTGAGAAAATCGAAAAAAACTGAAAAAGTACAGCAGTAAAGTGTACTTCAAACGATTTCAACGAAAAATTTCACTGATATACTTTTTAAAGAGCATCTAAAAAATAGGTTATTTATGAATTTTAAACAAAATCGTTGCAGCGAATTTTGAAGAAAATTGTAAAAAACTGAAAAAGTCCATCAGTAAAGTGTACTTCAAACGATTTCAACGAAAAATTTCACTGATATACTTTTTAAAGAGCGTCTAAAAAATAGTTCATTTATGAATTTTAAACAAAATCGTTGCAGCGAATTTTGAGAAAATTGTAAAAAACTGAAAAAGTCCATCAGTAAAGTGTACTTCAAACGATTTCCACGAAAAATTTCACTGATATACTTTTTAAAGAGCATCTAAAAAATAATTGATTTATGAATTTTAATCAAAATCATTGGAGTAAATTTTGAGAAAATCGAAAAAAACTGAAAAAGTACATTAGTAAAGTACTAGTACTCTTTGGCCGATTTTGGTTAAAAGCTTATTTTCACGCTCCAGGGGGGTGTTTAACTTATATATAAAATTTCAGCCTCATAGCTCAATTCCTTCATGCTTAAAAGTGAACACAAACACACACACACACAGAGACATGTTGCGAAAACCACTTTTACTTTCTCTTACCTATGTATATATGTAATATATATATATATATACAGAGAGAAAGTATTGGATTCATGTCAAAAATTACGATGTCGAGAGAATATTTTCAGCAATTTTTTTATTAGTTAGCAAAGGCAATAATTTCAAATATTTCGGAGACCTATCGGCTCTCCTTCTTCAGTGGATTTCCCGTCATTCACCACATACGGCCCTTAAAGAAGTGCCGATAGATCTCCGGAATATTTGGAATTATTGCCTTGCTAACTAATAAAAAAATTGCTGAAAATATAGCGTTTTCTTTTTTTTTCTTTTCTTTCTCAAATAAACCAACTTCAGCAACACAACTTAAAGAGAAAAACTAAATATATTTCGACACAAAAAATCTGGTGTGACAAGCATAGAATACAACTTCCGATTAACGAAGGTAAGAGAAAGTTATGTGCTGTGTGAACAGTCACGCCAGATTTTTTTCTTTAATTTCATTAATATACTGTATTTTCAATTAAATTCTCAAGAGTCCTGTTGACTCCTGTTAATAAAGAGAGAGAGAGAGAGCAATTCGAACTTTAGCCTCAATTATGTTCAACTTTAAAACCATTTTAAAGTCAAATATTGATATTAAGATTTTATCGCAAACATATATATATGTATATAGATAGTTATTTGGGAAATTTCAAAGTTCCTTTAGAAATATCTACTCTTTCAATATTGCCAAATTGAATTTGAAATAGGAAAAAAAAAAAAAAAAAAAAAAATTCTTTTTCTCCATTCCGTCCGGTGCCATCTTCCTTCTCTCTGTTTGAATTTAAAGGAAAAAAATAAATAAATAAATAGAATCCACAAACAAAAATCAAATGTAAGTTTATTTTTTTTTTTTTGTTAGATTTAAAATTAAATTTAAAACTAGCCGCAACACCTGCCTTCCACCAGGCGGGCCCTCGCCTTTCCTTAATAGTATTTCTACTCTGCTTATTAAGAAATTTATCTGAATATTTAAAGGAAAAAATTATTATTTATTTGAAATTCCAATTCCCGTTTATTTACCGGAGGTGCTTTCATCTACCGGCACTCTGTGAGGTTACATTATTTCCTATCTCTAACTCCTCCTCCTGCGTTCATTTCTATCTAGTGAACTAATCCTTATTTCTGGTTCCTCTCTTCAATGCTATGTAGGATGTCCTAGTTGAGGAGGGACTTTCTCAGCACCGACTCCTAAGTAAATAAATATTTTTAGATATTAATTTCACTTTGATTTTTTATTTATATTTAAATTAAATCATAATTACATGAAATTAAGAATTTTTATCAAAAACTAGGGGAGGAAAGAGGATATTTATTATTTCGATTATTTTGATTAAAATTCAAAGATCAATTATTTTCTAGATGCTCTTTATTTGAATTCAAATGTACCTTAAGCTTACTGTCGAAACCTAAATATATGTCGACACAAAAATCTGGTGTGACAAGCACAGAACACAACTTTCGCTTACTGAAATTAAGAGAAAGTTGTGCTGTGCGACTGAGTCCCACCAGATTTTTTAAGAATATAGAAGCTGATGTTTGGTTCTCTTGGTTTGTTAACAATGTGTTAGTCTTTAAAGAAGTTATAAAGACTGAATAAATTAATTTGGGCATCAGTAATGCAGCGCTCTATTTTTCTTGTTCCACAAACCGCTTGAAAATCGTAAGCAGAACCTTAAAATCAACTTATGGGCATAGCAAAAAATTTTTTGTAAAAAAATCGAAAATCGATTAAAATCGAATTTTTAAGTCAAAAATCGTTTTTTAAAAAAATGGATTATTTGGTTTCGATTTTAAAAATCGAAAATCGATTCAGCCTCCGAATCTACCAACCCTAATCTCGATGCACTTTTTCTGTTTTTTTTTTTTTTTTTTTTATTTTCTCAAAATTTGCTTCAACGATTTTGAGTAAAATTCAAAAATCATTTATTTTTAAATGCTCTTTAAAATGTAGGCCTATATTCTTATATTGTCATTGAAATGTTTTGAACATCAGTTTAAACACAATATATAGAAGACATCATAGCAAACTTCCGAGACCCCCTCCCTCTATCAACGATTTTTGTCAAGGCCACAGTTTGAAGATTTAATCGCCCTCTACAAATACATAATAGGACCCAATATCATCATCTAATACCAGCAAAAAGAAAATAGCTCCGATCTCAGTAGAACTCAGTTTGGTAATTTAATGTTAGGATGTAATTTCTGATCTTTTTGTTTTGGATAAGTTTTTTTTTAACTTTGGCCATCAACCGTAGGTTGGGCAGAGAAAGTTAATGTAATCGTAAAAAAATCGAAATATTTCTGAAGCTGCCAAAATGCGTTTTGAAGTCCCCTGAATCCATTTATGAAGTTTTTGGAATGATGTCTGTGTGTATGTCTGTTGGCGATATATTTTTTTCGTCAACGAAAACTCAAAAACTATTCATCCAATTGTTTTGAAATTTTGTACACATAAACTAGGGGTAGAGGCCAAGAACTGAAAAGCTTTTGGTAAACATCGGACCATTAGGGGGTCTCTAGGGGGGGCCAATATTTTTTTCTTACTAACATTTAAATTCGAAAATTATGCATAGCAACAGAGCAAAATCAAAACAAATAAACAAACGCGTTGCGTTATTTCTTTGAATAATGGGGGGAGGGCAAAGTTGTGCGCTCGGCTTAGCCCGACCCTTTATTTATATAGGGCCTATATATAATTTCAATTTTGGCCTTTTTTTATATGAGCATTTTCTTATCCATGTATCTATTTTTGTATTTATGTTTTGTTATGTATGTTCAATTTTTGATTGTGTATATTATGTGACTTTTGTATTATAATGGTGCCGATGGCCGAGGGCTAAAGGCCGGAACAATAAATAAAAAAAAGACCACTTTACTCTTGTAATTACTTTTTTTTTTTTTTTTTTTTTTAAGAAAGTCATTTTGGCTGCAGAGGCCATTTGACTTTTATAAATTTATTTATTAATTATATTTATACAGTATTGATGGCTTCCGGCGGGCGTTCAATGGTCTTGTTTTTCGGGGGCCACCTATCCCGATTTTCAGCACCACTTGGCGTTGCTTAACAACATTGATCTTGGTGGCAGTTGTTCTTTCTTCTTGCCAGGCCCGCCGGCTGTAATTACTTCATAGGAAAGAAAGGCTAAAGAGTTGCCATGGTAACAAAATATAAATATTTCCCCATGTTTATAAGTTTTATATCTTGAATTTTCCGGAAATATATGTCGGCATAAAAAATATGGCGTGACTTCGCTGCAGAACACAACTTTCAATTATTGAAGAGTAATAAAAAGAAAGATTCAGGAACTCAGAAAATATGTGTTTATTTAAACCAGCTCTCATAACAACAAAACATT
>JAKCPI010010091.1:0-13839 GCA_023213315.1 Euborellia annulipes
TCAGTCCGAATCGAAAAATAGCATAAAGGTACATATGCTGTATACTAATGACTACCTTTATGCTATTTTTCGATCCGGACTGACGATGAGACATTAAAAATATCTCGAAACGTCTCCGGAGTCGAGAAGCATATAAAGGCTTTTTATTTGGCTGAACCTGCCCTATCAAAATCTAATACATTCACAGCCACCAAATCTCATTTAAATAAATTTAAAAAAACTTATATTCCAGCAGAAGACAATTGTTTAAAATTTCTATATATATTTTTTTTAATAATAAACAATACATATTCCTCACATTGAAAAGTAAACTTACATACCGCCAGAAATGTTTGGAATAATGGGAAAAGATAGTCAATTAAAAATCTTATAAAAATGTTTATTAATTCGCTTTTAATTTACATAAGAAGAAGGAATTGTTTCAATGCTTCTTAATAAGAAAATTCAATTTCAAAATGTTCAGTGGCTCTAACAATGACAATCAAATGTTTTTTGGCTCTCCTGAAAAATAAACAAAAATGGAGTTAGGCACTTTGCTAATTAGAACGTTGATATAATGTATACTTACGAGTGAAAAGTTATTTTTCTTGAAATCTCCTCTATTTTTTTTTGCATTTTACTTTTGCCTGGTTCATCGCTACGATTGGAACAACCATATGTCGAACAATTTGCTTCCTTTTGAAAAAAAAAACCTTTATATGAGATAAAAATAAATAGAAATAAATAAATAATGTTAAAAAACTACTTATTTGGTAGTAAAAAAATAGAAAAATATAAGTTTTAACCTCAAAGAGAGTTGTCAATAAATTTTAAAATAATGATAAAAATATTAATTATTTAACTTCGATATAAGATGAATAAGGGCAAAATAATCATAAAAACATACCTTGTATATTATATGATAAATAGTTGCCACTATTAATTATTTTTTCATTAATTATTCGCTTGTTAATTCTTATACTTTTTACACAGGTTCCAATGGACAGGTCTAATGTTGAGGTCAAGACAAGATGGCCGACAAGCTTCCTCACCCTCCCACTTCAGTTTACGATTACCTCGCCTATGTTCGCAGCTTATAGTCCCTCCCTACCTCCCTGATCCAAACAGACGAACAAGCTTCGGCCAGCTTCGGCTTCGCTGCCTGCACGTCTCGTGTGAGTGCAAACACTACTGGCTCAAATTGCAGTGACGTCAAATTGACGTCACTGCAATCTAAAAACTCTCCGTGTGAAGTGGCCTTTAAATGACGTTTTTTAGTATTTCCTTCAATTTAGTGATGTGAAATTGAAGATGTTACCGCATTTGAATGCACTCTACCATTCATTTACAGGTGTTTTTGATAAATTCAACTCACCGTAAGGGTTCTGTAACATTTTCAGCGATTCAGCAGACGAAATTTCATTTGAAAAATTTCTTAGATTTTTATATTCTAATTCTAATCCGAGATTTATAGAAATGCTGGAACAAACATACCAATGTTTGTCAGACATTACCTCCAAAACAAGTAATAATAATCGTATTGGGATCGGATTTTTTTCAGGAAATTATAGAAAACTCTAGACTTTCTATTAGTGAATTTTTTTTCAAATACAATGAATACTTTTTAAGATATTACGCAAATACTGTAGATACAGTGAAGTTAAATTAAATAAATATTGAACCCTCTCTATATCTTCATAATGAATAATATATTAACCAAATGTTTAATTAATAATGCTATTGATTTTATGAATAAGCCATAAGCGTACAATATAAAGGTTTTTTTTTTCCTAAATCAATATTAATAAAAGTTCTATTCATTTTGTCATATCTTTTGATATTAAATTAATTTCATTATCATTTTATTAATTTTTGAAACACTTTGCATTAGATCTTGTACAAAAATTCGATGTCGAGATTTTGATGGATATACACGTTTTGATGTCCTCTGAATCCAAAAAAGAGGTTTTCGCGACATGGTCTGTCTGTCTGCTGTGTGTGTGTGTGTTCAATTTTAAGCATGAAGGAATTGCGTTCCAAAAGGGGGGGTATTTTTAGAGAAACCTGGTTGACCATACCTGTTTCGCCGCTTTTACCAGCTCTTGGCCTTGAATATTCTGCAACTTCAACTCGACCAATTGTTGCTCTAATGCCTCCATCAAGTCGGGGTCACCACATTAGCGTGTATGAAATAAAATAAAACAGCTTCGATCTGCAGAATAATCTTTTATTTACGAGTGAAAAAATAAACAAAGAACGAACAATTAAAAATTCATAAACCTCGGATCCAAGTGGCCCTGAAAGTGTCACCACAGCCATTTCATTCGTTTGTTCTCGTTTCCAATTTGCTTGTGGAAATTTATAGAATTTGTGATCACTCTTTTTGCCAGTGTTCTTGCAGTTAACTACGCTTTAAAATAATTCTGATCGAGCGCTCTATTTTGTGGTTAAATAAAATAAATAAATAAATAAATTTATTACGACCCGCTTAGAGGCACCCGTCCTTGGTGGCTGGGTCCAACAAACCCAAAACAAATTTAAAAAAAAAAAAAAAACAAAAAAAAAAAAAAAAAAAAAAAAAAAAAAAAAAAAAAAAAAAAAAAAATAAATAAAAAAAAAAAAAGCAAGCCCCCAAAAAAACAAAAAGTTTATTTATTTCCATCGAAAAAAAAAAAAAAAAAAAAAAAAACGATTTTTTTTACATAAACCACTGCACATTTCTATATTTTATGAATGCATTTTATCTAATTTATCTTTAATTAATATCAAATAAGTGATATTTAAATGTATATTAAAAATATTTGATTTAATATGAAGAATTGTATATAGTACCATTCACTAGCGGTCCCAGAGGGGGCCCGGGCCCTCCCCATTGGACCGACAAAAATTCAAAAGTTTTATTTAATATTTTAAAACTAAACAAAAAATTATAAATTTGGCGGAATGTTTTTTTATCATTCAATGTTATAAAATTTATTTACAGTGTATTTCAATTTTTTGAATGAAATAAAAAAAAAAAAAAAATTTGGGCCCCACCCCCCTTGACAAAGTCCTGGGACCGCCACTGGTCCCATTGGGTCCCATTAGCAAGCAATAGCAATGAGACTCCACGGGCGTCAGAACTCAAGGAACCGAAAAAAAAACGAATTCTCCCGAGCAGAATGGACCAACCTTGGTTCCCCCACCAACTACTTCGCACCCAGCCAATAGTTCATATTTGCTTAATACTGTACATTTGTTTTAAACAATATAATATGTATTCTTCAATTCATATGGGAAATATTTTTAACTTGATTTTAACTTTTGGAAAAATTGCCAATCTATCGCCTCTGAATTTGTTGCCGCTCAAGGCTGCAGCCTATTTAGAAATACAGCCCCGCGTATAAATGAAACTATTACTTTGCGAGCTTGAGAGATTATAACGACATACAGGGGCGGCGCGCCCACTAGGCGAACTAGGCGGTCGCCTAGGGCGGCAACCTGGAGAGGGCGGCAAAAAGGGGGAAAAAAAAATTTTGGTTCCACAAGCGGCACCCGAAAAAAATTTTGTTCCGCGAGCGGCAAAAATTTATCGTCTCTAAAAAAAAGGTAAAAAATTTTTTCGGACGGAAAAAATTAAAATTTTGGAGAAAAAGAAAATGTTCCGCGGGTGGCAAAAAAAAATTTAGTGTCTCTAAAAAAAAGGTAAAAAATTTAAAAAATTTTGAGTCTCTAAAAAAAAGATAAAAAGAAATTTTGGTTCCGCGCAAGAGAAAATGTTCCGCGGGCGGCGCACGGGAAAAAATTGGTTCCGCGAAAAAAAAAAAATTTCGCAGAAAAATTTTTGAGATGAGGGAAAATTTTAAGGAGGGGCGGCAAATTAAATTTTTAAAGTTTTTTTTTGGGGGAGGGCGGAAAAAAAATATCTTGCCTAGGGCGGCAGAATAGCTTGCGCCGGCCCTGACGACATATTTATTTTCGAAAGAGTCATAATTGAATTTGTTAAAAAAAAAAATCTAATATAGTGAGTAGATTTAAATGTTTTCGTTTCTTCTCTTTTTATACAACTCCATTACATGGATAGAGAGCAATTTAATGAGAGAGAGAGAGAGGAGAGAGAGGGAGGGGGAGGGATCCTCTTCCATCTCCTTTTCTCCAAATTCAAAGCAGAGAGTTTCGATATCATTAAACCTAGGTGAATCCAAACAGGATGAGAGTTTATCTCTCTCTCTCTCTCTATCTCTTTTCGTTAAGTAAGTAGAAGAGAGAAGATGTTTTTCATTTCAATTATCCATTTCATTTCATTCCAATACGCACTTTCTTGTTGATAAAGCAAACTTAAAAGAGAGAATATAAACACATTTCATCCTAATTATTATAAATCATTATTACATTATCAGAAGACTTGTAATTCAATAACAGCTGTTTATGTTGATGTGTAGTGTTTAGTTGTATTTCAATGAGTAACGCAAATCAGTTTGGGCGGGCGATTTTTGCGAGAAAAAATATCGTCAATTGGAAAAAATATAAGTGAAAGCGTGAAACGCGTTTTATTTTAGAAAAGTCGTTTATCAAATGGAAAACATCAATAAAGAATACAAAATTAGTTTAACAAAATTTTATTTTTTTATTTCATATTTTTTATAACATAAATTTCATTTAATTTGTGGTTTAATTGCAATTAGTGGCAATTAGTTATTTAATGTACCGGTCGTTGGCTTCGCAACAACGCCGGTAAGATAGGGGTGTATTCGAGTATCTGTCTTACGCTTCTATGAGACACAAAAGCCTTGAATCGTATTTATAATTGTTGCTTTTGGGTTGTGGCTGGTGATGTGATAATAATGAAAAATTGGAGATATCAGCCAAATTGGAATAATCCAGGTTCAATAAAACTCCCTGAATAAGACGTTTCGGCCTGAATTTATTTGGCCATCTTCAGTTATTGGGCTACAAAATTGTATATAGATATTAACAAAATTTTTTACATTCTATTATTACAATATATTTTTTTAAGTTGGTTGTGTTGTTTTTATTTTTACTTACAATTATACACATAGTGCAAGTGCACATGTGATCAAACCGGGATTTGTCAATAATAAAATTTTTCCGCTTCATACAAAATTATATGGCTTCTGTGCCCAAGCTCAGAGATAAATGATCCAATGAAAAAATTTTTGTCTTAAAGTAAATTATTAACCTTGATTAACGGTCATTTTTTTATCTGATTACTTTTGTTTTTCTATGTAAATTGACCAAAATAGATTTAATCTATTTCCTTATTTATTAAATATTAAATCAATACTTTTATTAATTTTATTTAACATAGGTAAAAATTTTTTTGTTTATTTTTTACTAAATTCCAACAAGGCACATTGTTTTATCAATCAGGGAAAAAATTCACGAGTCATCTCGCACAAGATAGAAGTATATATATTAGTTAGACCTATGCAATCTCTTTTGAAATTGACTGCTTTATCACCTGCTATTTTTATAAACAACATTTCGGCTATCGTTCTTTTATAATAGTTATCGATTTTTACTAACACTTGTGCATTGTCACAGTCAAAAGAATGACCATATTCCGTGGCGTGAGTGCTGAGGGCTGTATTTGTTTTTTTGTTTCTTATACTTAATTTATGTTCATACACCCTGGTTTTTAAGAAACGTGAACTTTGTCCTATGTAAATGCTTGAATTCGGTGGACAATCCAAACAATTTATTTTATATACAATGTTGTTATATAGGTCTTTTGGAATGGCATCTTTGTTGTTAAATAGGAATTGGATGTTATCTGTGTTTTTGTGAGCTATGTTGATGTCATACGTTTTGAAAAGTTTTTTTATTTTTTCAGATACACCTCGTATATAGGTTACTGAAAAATATGGGCCTACCTGATTATTTGCATTTATATTATTAGTTAAAGAGGCTGAGGTGTTAGGATTATTTTGTTTATTTACAAATTCTCTGATTGTCCTATCGATGATATGCTTTGGATAATTATTTGATATTGCCATGTCTCTATAATTGTTAATATTTCTTTCTCTAAATTCATCATCCCCTAAAGTAAATATTCTTCTCAAGAAATAATTGAGGCTGTTAATTTTATACAGGAAGGGTATGTTGGAGGAATAGTTAGCTATCCTTCCACTATCTGTTGATTTTTTATAAATATCAAATGATAGTGAACCATTCTTATTCTTTATAATTTGTAAATCTAAAAATGAGATTTTATTGTCTTTCTCTGTTTCATATGTAAATTTAATATTGGGATGAAACTCATTAAATTTTTTAGTTATTGTTGGTATGGAGCTCTCAGGTACACAGGTTAGCGAATCATCTACGTATTGTAAGTAAAACATGTGCACTTGCACTATGTGTATAATTGTAAGTAAAAATAAAAACAACACAACCAACTTAAAAAAATATATTGTAATAATAGAATGTAAAAAATTTTGTTAATATCTATATACAATTTTGTAGCCCAATAACTGAAGATGGCCAAATAAATTCAGGCCGAAACGTCTTATTCAGGGAGTTTTATTGAACCTGGATTATTCCAATTTGGCTGATATCTCCAATTTTTCATTATTAGTATTTATAATTGTTGTAAGAATTTAAATATTAGATAGAATATTATATTCAAATAATTGTTTAAATAAATTATATTTAGAAAAATATTTTTTTTTTTTTTTTTTTTTAAAACAGTCACACTTTTTTCTCATTCACATCTCACACTCACACACACATTCACACAGTCTTTTCGGCAACTTAGGCCATTTAAGACTTTGACGATAACCGTTGTAATATATATTATCTATTGTGGGTTCAGGCATTTCTATTTAAGCCATCTGGTATCCAAATGGCTTAAATAAAATCATCGGACTGCCTGGGTCCGAACCCGCGACGTTTGGTATAGGGGGTAGGCACGCTACCTACCTTTAGAAAACAAATATAATTACAGTTTATAGTTTATTATTATATGCAAGTTAAGGGAAAAAGGGGAAAAACATAATTATTGACTCATCTTTAGTTGATGATGGTTGCTTGGAGTCGGAGCCTCCAGTTGGTCCAGGAAGAACTCGTACTGGCTCTTTTCAAGGGCCCATGGCCACTGGTAGTCGAATTGAGAGTCACTAGGATTCATTTGAGATGCATAGCATCATCCTCTGGGGCGAGGATTGAGGAGAGTCACCTCAAGATAAGAGTGCTTGGGGAGGCATAGCCTCATAATAAACTTGTATGTAATATATTAAAAGAAGGCCTATTTGGGGAGGCGATCTGTCTGCCTTGAAGGCTGGTAGCCAATTAATTAAATTATTTATTATTTTTTTTTTTTAAAAAAACATTCCCTTTTCTCATTCACACTCCCACTCACACACACATTCCTGTTTTCGGCAGCTCAGGATATCAGTGGCGCTCTCCCATAAGGACTCTCGGACCCGCCCCTCCTAAAGATTTGAAAAAGTAAAAAATAATTAAATACCCATTCAATTATAATTATACATCTAACTAACCAAAGTGTTTTATCAGTCGAGTACATCGAAAATATAGGGAAAAACAGGCAAAAATAGCGCGAAAAGTGTGTACTTATAGCCGTCGGACGCTGTCCTGAACCCCCAATCCATCAACATGCAGTTATATGGAGAGAGGTGTGGTGGGGGCTGCTGGTGCTATGACGCGTGTAAGCTTGAGCCGAATGGGAGTTTTGGGACGCGTCCGAGCATGGAGAGCGAAGCATCAGCTAGTCTCCAGTGTGTATGGTTTAGTGTTCTCTTGGGCCCCCCGGCATTAAACTCACGAGCCGCCACTGGGCCATATAAGACATTTACGATAACCGTTATTTATGAATTTATATATATTAGGGTAGCATTTTTATTTATTATTTTATATCTAATTAATTAATAATAATGCTATTAATATTTCAATAAGCTCACAAATGTCAGACAATCCCAGTTTAATTTTTGGTATTACTTTAGTTTTTATAATTTATTTCTCAACTTTTCTCTTCATAGGTCGTTCTGTAACGAGTTCAAAAAAAAAAAAAAAAAAAAAACACCCGTCCCTTGGTATAAATATATATCCGATAGTGACACAATATAGAATGTAGCTATAACCAATACCATGACGAAATGTCAATATTTGTTAAAGATAAGTTACCAACCCCAATGTATGTATACCCAAGTGTCATTGGTGGAGATTACAAACACACACGCCAGAGTGATTCTTTCTTTATTATACAAATACAATTTTCTAAAAAGTTCACTAAACTACTCTGTGTAATGAACGTAAAATTCACAACTCGCGCTGCCTCGGATGGGTGACCCCGAGGAACCAACGCGTGGAACGTCCTCCAGTAGCCATCGGTTAGTATTAGTATTAATCAAGGGCGAATACAAGGAAGGGGTAAAGGGGGCAATTACTCCCACACCCAGCCCCTGTGGCTTTTTTAATTTTGCATGCATCCCCCTTGGATACGCCCCTGTCGAAAAACTCTGGATCCGCTCTTGATATTAATAAGATATGTAATAACTCTTAGCCTTATTCCCGCAGTGCTGGGTAGGCGGAATGGTTTTTTTTTTGCGACCGAAAGAGAACAGGCCCGTCGCACGGTCTGACGACTGTTGAGAATATAGAAGGAAGGGACAGACATGTAAAGAACGGAAGGACTGCCAATCCCAGATCGGGTAGCTCGTGGTCGCCATCCACGCACCCACAAGATGTGGGCCCCTGAGCATAAGATATGTACTAACAAAAACAACAAATAAAACAACGTTGCAATGTTAATATGAGTTGTTGTCAACTTATGGGACTGAATTTATAAATTGGAAATACCATATAGGCCTAAAGTTCATTACCATAATACCATATAAAGTCAGTAGCGCTGAATTTAAGGCGGAACTGGAGCGAATGTGTTACGCATGTTTTTCCCGATAAGATGGCGTTGTGCGTCATAAAAAGTATGCCCAAAAAAATCAAGTAATTCAAAAATTTGCCAAGAGATGTCAGAATGGTAGCTAATAATATTTAATGCATTTGGTTGATTTTCATTGATCTTTTAACAATAAATACTTTATAAATGTCATTATATATTATGTATCTTTTATAAAAGCATAAAAATATATAGATATAGGCCAAAAGGGGATCGGCTTTTAGACTAGCCTGCCATCTATTGCAAGAATGCTGAACTAATTTGACATTTGTTTTTTTAAATAAATCATCTAAGCTTATTTTAAAAATTTCTTAATTAATATGTGATTAATAATAGCAATAAATTTTAGAACCCCTAACACTTTTTCTTCCTCTCGTTTACACAAAAAATTTCGGGTTCTCCCCTCTGTCGTGAATAAAGCCTGGAACCGCCATTGGCTTTGTTCTTTGATCATTATTTAATATTCACCACCCTTCCCTCTCCCCATATCAATTCTGATAATATATTAAATAAACAAAGAGCTGAGAGCAAGCAAAGCTCACTCTTATCATCGACACCATCCGCACGAAATCTATCAATAAATAATATTAGATATCTATTCAATAAACATTTGTGCCAATCTGCTTGTTTATATGATTTTTAAATCTCAATCTATTTGAATAATTTGTTTTATTTGGAACAAAATATTTCAATGATTTTGATTAAAATTCAAAAATCAATTATTTTTTAGATGCTTTTCAAAATGTTTATTACTTTCTCTTACCTATGTATATATGTAATATATATATATATAGAGAGAAAGTATTGGATTCATGTCAAAAATTCGATGTCGAGATTTTGATGGATCTTCACGTTTTGAGGTCCCCTGAATCCAAAAAAGTGGTTTTCGCGACATGGTCTGTCTGTGGGTGGGTGGGTGGGTGGGTGGGTGGGTGTGTGTTCAATTTTAAGGATGAAGGAATTGAGCTGTGAGGCTGAAATTTTATATTTAAGTTAAACACCCCCCGGGACCGGAAAAATAAGCTTTTAATCAAAATCGGCCAAAGAGTACTAGTACTTTACTGATGTACTTTTTCAGTTTTTTTCGATTTTCTCAAAATTTGCTCCAACGATTTTTTTTTAAATTCAAAAATCAATTATTTTTTAGATGCTCTTTAAAATGTATATTCTCATTTTGCAATTGAAATCTTCTGAAGACCACTTTACTCTTGTATTTCATAGGGAAGATAGGAGAAATGGTTGCCATGGTAACAAAATATAAATATTTTCCCATACATATAAATTTTACATCTGAATTCATATGTTCCGTACTGTCAGGAACTAAATATATGTCGTCAGAAAAAATCTGGTGTGACAAGCACAGAACACAACTTTCGATTACCGAAGGTAAAAGAAAGTTGTGTGCTGTGCGCCAGTCCCACCAGATTTTTTTTATTTTGCCATTTAAATCTTTTGAAGGTAAGAGAAAGTTGTGTGCTGTGCGACCAGTCACACCAGATTTTTTATCTTATTATCTTGTAATACCTATTATATTAGATACGGCAATTTTTTATAGATTTTCCTATAATCTGATATTGCTTTTTGTTTTTTTGAGTTAAGATTTTATTGTATTGTTCAGCACATTGTTCTCCCACCGCCGACCCGGTCGTGACTAAGCACATCACTCAACTCTCATAAAGTTTTTCCATTTCATGAATAAAACATGTTCAATTCTCTATCTCTTAATAGGAAACTTGACCAGATTTAATGAGATTGCAAGACAAAGATAATAAGAGGATAAGTTTACCCCCCCCCACCCCCACCCCTCTTTTAGTCATAACAACAACAAAGTATTGTTCCTGCTCTCGCTCGTTGGCTTTTCAAGTGTCACTATTATTATATTATAATTAATTAATAAAGAGATAGATAGACAATCCATTCTCTAATAATATCAATTTCTCATGTGGAAAAGCGTAATTATCTTACACTTGGATTATTTCTCCCCAAACCATTAAGTGGGTGAATGGTAAAGTACGAGGTATATTGCTATAATCTCTTTCATCTAGAGAATAATATAAAATGATATAAAATAAAAAGAAAGTTAAGAGGAACGGGAGCAAAATGGTTACGCATGTTTTTCCCGATAAGATGGCGTTGTGTGTCATAAAAAGTATGCCCAAAAAATCAAGTAATTCAAAAATTTGCCAAGAGATGTCAGAATGGTAGCTAATAATATTTAATGCATTTGGTTGATTTTCATTGATCTTTTAACAAGAAATACTTTATAAATGTTATTATAAATTATCTATCATTTATAAAAGCATAAAAATATATAAATATAGGCTAAAAGGGGATCGGCTGTTAGACTAGCCTGCCATCTATTGCAGAATGCTGAACTAATTTGACAGTTGATTTTTAAATAAATCATCTAAGCTTATTTTAAAAATCTCTTAATTAATATGTGATTAATTCATTTTTAAATTAAAAAAAAAATTAAAGATTATTGGGACAGATTGTGTGACATGGTCTGTCTGTGAGTGTGTGTGTGTGTTCAATTTTAAGCATGAAGGAATTGAGCTAGGAGGTTGGAATTTTATATTTAAGATAGGCACCCCCTGGAACGTAACACCAAGCTTTTGAACAAAATCAGCCAAAGAATACTAGTACTTTACTGATGTACTTTTTCAGTTTTTTTCGATTTTCTCAAAATTCGCACCAACGAATTTTTTTTTTTAATTCAAAAATTAATTATTTTTTAGATGCTCTTTGAAATGTATATTCTCATTTTGCCAATGAAATCTTCTGAAGACCACTTTACTCTTGTACTTCAGAGGAAAGATAGGAGAAATGGTTGCCAGTAGCAAAATATAAATATTTTCCCATACTAATAAATTTTACATCTTGAATTCAAATGTACCCTACTGTCGGAAACTAAATATATCTCAACACAAAAAATCTGGTGTGACAAGCACAGAACACAACTTTCTCTTGCCGAAGTGTGCGACTAGTCACACCAGATTTTTTTAGAATTTTGTTTTTTTTATTGACTTTGTAGCTGCTGATACGATAATGACTTAATGTAAAGTGCAAAAGGAGAGTTTTGTTTTCATTGTGAATGTTACGTCCGACAGTTAACATAGAGATAAAGAGACATTATTCTAACGATAGTGGTTTGGTATACGTATGTACCAGTATATCCTCTCCTTAGAATGAAGAGGATTTCTCTCTCTCCCCCTCTGTGTCTCACTAAACACACATCAAGTACATTTCAAGATACGAGGACGAACAAAGAGAGAGTATCATCAAGGGTACAATGAATTCCCATTACACTTAGAGATCAATTTGATTAAAATTTTTTTTTTTTTTTGTGGTGTGGAACAAAATTTTTTTTCTTTACAAAACATGTTTTTTTTTTTTTTAAATTCAGAAACTATATAGACTTTAATCCAAATAAAATGATATATAACACATGTATAAAAAAAATCTGGTGTGACTGGTCGCACAGCACACAACTCTTACCTTCGATAATCGAAAGTTGAGTTCTGTGCTTTTCACACCAGATTTTTCGTGTCGACATATATTTTGTTTCCGCCGATAATTTAGAATTCAAGATGTAAAATTCATAAGTATGGGAAAATATTTTTTATATTTTGTTTAAGGCAACATTTCTCCTAAAGAAGTACAAGAGTAAAGTGGTCTTCAGAAGAATTCAATGGCAAAATGAGAATATACATTTTAAAGGGGTCTAAAAAATAATTGATTTATGAATTTTAAACAAAATCGTTTGAGCGAATTTTGAGAAAATCGAAAAAAAACTGAAAAACTACATCAGTAAAGTACTAGTATGATTTTGATAAAAAGCTTATTTTCACGCCCTAGGAGGGTGCCTAACTTAAATATAAAATGGAAGATGGCCAAATAAATTCAGGCCGAAACGTCTTATTCTGGGAGGTTTATTGAACCTGGATTATTCCAATTTGGCTGATATCTCCAATTTTTCATTATTAAATATAAAATTTCAACCTCCTAGCTCAATTCCTTCATGCTTAAAATTGAACAAACACCCCACAGACAGACCATGTTTGCGAAAACAACTTTTTTGGATTCAGGGGACCTCAAAACGTGAATATCCATTAAAATCTCGACATCGAATTTTTGACATGAATCCAATACATTCTCTCTCTATATATTAACATATATAGAGGTAAGAGAAATTAAAAAATGATTGACAAGCGTTATTGACGTAATGTAAAATCAACGAAAAGGGATTAGATAAAATACAAATACAATTTGAATAAAACAAATCATTAATCTCAATTGAAAAAAAAGGGATTTTCTTTGGATTTAATGAATTAGAAATACAATCCATGATTGGAATAAATTTAAAATCATTAAAATTAAATAGTTATCAAGCAGGGTGTAAAATGAAATGTACTGAACAGAAGATAAAAATAAATTCATATTATTTTTATTTGAAATTCCTACCTATCGGGATCCCCGTTTATTTACCCGAGGTGCTTTCGTGCACGAAGACACATACCTCAAACCCATGGGCGTAACTAGAGAATTTGGCTGGGGGGCCATGGGACCAGCCACACCCCGTGAAGTTACATTATTTTTCTCTAACTCCTCCTTCTACGTTCATTTCAAATTTAACGATCTCTATTTCTGGTTTCACCCGCGTGTTACTGCGAATTACTATTGTGAAGTATTGAAGGGGGTTATTAAAGAGGGAAATTGAGGTGATGCCACCTTATTTACCGGACCTAGCGCCGTGTGACTTCCACATTTTTCCTGGAGTGAAAAAATAACTTCGGGGTCGTCATTTTCAGAGTGATCGAGAGTTAAACAACAACATTTCGGGTGTACTTAAAGGGGAACGAAGGTGTTCACGCGTGTTTTTGGACATAAGATGGCGTAGTGTGTGTGTCATAAAAAGTATGCCCAAAAAATCAACTAATTCAAACATT
>JAKCPI010010093.1:0-56313 GCA_023213315.1 Euborellia annulipes
GACGGCTCTCTTTACACATCCGGGATCCGAATTCTAAAACTCAATTTACAAAATAGTCAATATTTTATTTATTCCTTTTATTTTATCAATCTTTGCGAACTTTAATAAAAAACTCATTTATTAATTATAAATCTCTGGTAAAAAATTTATTTAATCAGACAATGCTAAATAAGCTTTTTTCGATAATATAGAAAATTGAACGTTGACGTCATTAAGGTAGAAAATAAGCTTAACTTTGATCGCCAATGAACTCTAAAATTAGATCATATAATTAAAAGGGCTTTAGTTCTCTGGAATCAGGGGAATTCAAGAATTAATAACATGTATCATATGTTAGATAGAGTTTTTGGTTTTAATTACATCAAGGCATAAACAATCTGACGTTTGACCATTGAATTATTTGAAAACTAGGCATGCTATAGGAATTTCGATTATAAATTATTAATCCGTATAAAAAGTAATGAAAAATGATATATCATATGTGGAATATTAAAATTTTTTTTAATACTTCTTTTATTTTATGTTTCTTTTATGGCTTATTTTTCATCATTAAAATTAACTAAAGTGTGGCGCAAGTGGTTAATTAGCCATCAAGGCGATCTATATTTTTTTCCATTCTCTCGTAACCAAGCTTCGCCAGTTCAAATCCACCTCCTGCACTTTTTTTTTTTAAATCATATTATCTATTTCCTTTTATTTTTAATGCTAACCTATAATTTTATTTATCTGTCATTATAACGAGAGAAATGATTTGTGGAATATAAATTTTGCTTTAGGGAATCTTGACTTCTTTTTTATTTATGTTGGCATGAAGGCCACAATTTTAATTTTTTTTTTTTTTTTCTTATAAAAAAAAAAAAGTCACACTTTTTCTCATTCACACTCACATTCCACACACATACACACAGTCTTTTTTGGCAAGTTAGGCCATTTAAGACTTTTACGATATCCGTTATAGAGATTAATATACATATTAGTATCCAAATGGCATAAATAAAATCATCAGACTGCCTGGGGTCCGAACCCGCGACTTTTGGTATACGAGGTTTACACGCTAAAACCCCCCTACACCAAACCCCGAGGGCGAGAACAAATTTGGAGGAGTAAATGAGCAGGGTATTATCACAAATTAATGATATAAGAACAATGGATTTAAATTCCTCCAATAGAAGTTGCCTTAGACTGTAAGATATGGAATGTAATGCCATATTACCAGTGGCGTCATTTCAACTTTTCTTGGGGGGGGGCAAATTTTTTCTTGGGGGGCAAACATTTTTTTTTTCTTAAAATTTACTTACAAACGGGTACTCAAATTTGGCCAAAACATTTTTAATTTAATTAATTGTTTAATTTTGTACAATTTGTATACTCGTAGATGTATTTTGGAGTATTTTATTTAGAATAATATAAAATTTTATAAAAATCAGAACCCTTGGGGGGGCAAATGCCCCCCTGCCCCCCCCCAAATGACGCCACTGCATATTACAACCTCGTATTTCAACACTCATTGAAGAGACTCTCAGGCAGGGAGGTCTCAGGTTGATTTGTGCTGCGATCTTGTGGAGACGTTTAGAATTATAAGTATAATTGTTAAAGTCTCCACAAGAGTGCAGCACAAATCAGTTATTTTATTCTATCTATTATCTCTATTATAAAGATTTGAATACAAAATATTTTTTTTGTATCAGGAGATTAAAAACAGACAAGAGTGTTCCTATTCAAGCTGATTTGTGCTGCGATCTTGCGGAGACGTTTAGAATTATAAGTATAATTGTTAAAGTCTCCACAAGAGTGCAGCACAAATCAGTTATTTTATTCTATTATAAAAGATTTTATATACAAAATAATAATTTAATTACCAGGAGATTAAAAACAGAAAGGAGTATTCTTTTTTTTGATGACGTCACTTTTCGCGCCAACACACTCCTCTACTATTCTATTCTCCTGTTACAACAGATCTTATTTTTAATAAAAATGTATTAAAATAAAATAAAAAAACGTATGAATGAAGAAATTAATTAATGATTGATTATGTTTATTTTGTTTATTAAAGCTTTTGTGGTTTTAATTATTATTATTAGTGGAATTTTTAATTATAGATCACATTTTTGTTATTAATTATTTGTTGGGTAGCGAGGATGCAGCCAAAGAGGTTTTGGACCAAAGAAAAACAACAAACAATTCCAATTGAGACGTTTCGGCGAAAGTTTTATTTTGCCATCTTCAGTCCTTCAGGCTACATGACAAATTGAAAGAGATTTTCTTTTTTACAAACGTATACATATGAAAATAAATAATAAATTTACATATATTTACTTACAATTTTTCATGTACATATTCATTATGAACATGTGTCATTTGGCCAAGTTGGTTTTTTAAAATTTCTACCATGAGGGCAATGGCTCAGAGAGTTTCGAAGTATTAAATGATTAATTTTTTCAATATTTCTTTATTATAAATAGTTATATAAAAGTGATTAGTCTATTTTTACCCATTTTCGTTTTTAATTTAACAGTTCAAATTGTTCTTTATTTAATAATTTACAAAATTAGAAATTTTGGCTGCATCCTCGCTACCCAACATTGCAATATCTACAGCCACTAACTCAACCACTATTAATTATTTATTAAAAATATAAATACTGTATGTAAAACGTTTCGAATGTTTATTCTGCAGCCGTTCTCAAGTACTGTGTTTATTTTATTATAATATTTTTATTTTAAAAAAATCTGGTGTGACTGGCGCATAGCACACAACTTTCTCTTACCTTTAGGTAAGTATAGTGCATTTTCAGAAGGCAATTCTTATTTAAAAGCATTTTAAATTAATGTTCTTTGACAGTAGACGTTGTTCCTTTTCTCGGTCAGTGTCAAAGGTCTACTGTCAAAGAAGATTACATCACCGGTCCAGCATCGTCAAATATTTAAATTAATGGATTTTCAAAAGACAATCATTTTCTTTTCAACTTTCCCAGCGCATTTTCAAAAGTTAATTTTCATCTTATAACCGTTTTAAATCTTACAAGTTAAATGTCAAAGAATAATTATTACGTTTATTAAAGCTTTTGTGGTTTGTATTAATATTATTATGGGAGTTTTTAATTAAAGACTACTTCAGTTCACGTGACCCAGAGCAAGTGCGCAGTACTTGAGAACGACTGCAGTCGAAACGTTGTACAGTATTTATATTTTTAATTAATAAATAATTTATATAAATGTGGTCTATAATTAAAAACTCCCATAATAATAATTATTACCTTATCACAATTTTAAATATTTGTAGCGCATTTTCGAAAGTTAATTATTATCCTATAACCATTTCGATACTTTGTAGTGCATTTTCCGAAGGCAATTATTTTTTTTTTAATTCTTTATCATATATGAAGAGCATTTTCGAAAGGTAATTCTTATCTTACAAGCATTTTAAATTTGCCCTCGGGGCATGGCGTAGAGGTTAGCGTGGTAACCTCATATACCAAACGTCGCGGGTTCGGACCCCAGGCAGTCCGATGATTTTATTTAAGCCAATTGGATACCAAATGGCTTAAATAAGAATGCCTGGACCCCATATATGTATATTTATCAATAAAGGATATTCATTGCTATTTTTAGCATTCATAGTACTTTTTCAGAAGTTAATTTTTACCTTATAATCGTTTTAAATCTTTAATGCGCATTTTCAAAGAATAATTATAACCTTCTGACAATTTTAAATATTTGTAGTGCATTTTCAAAAGACAATTATTTTCTTTATCTTTTACATATTTGTAGCATATTTTTGAAAGTTAATTATTATTACATTTAAAAAATTTTCGGACGCCAAGACCTATCCGGCCATAATTAACTTTCGAAAATGCGCTACAAAAATTCAAAATGATTGTTTTATAATATTGTTCACGAAGACATCTTAAGTGGGTTTTTGCATTTATTATAAAGACGAATTTTATATTGGTACCGAAAATTGTATATATTTAAAATATGAAAAAAAAAAATCGTTTTCGAGAACTGATTTGCTACAACAAAAAAAACATAGATTGCTCGTTTAATAGTATAAGATATATTAATTATACTTCACTTTAAAGACAAATCTCATTTTTATTTATTATTGTTCCTTTTATTTTTTTTTTTATAGTTTTATATAAACTGAGGAATTCAAACACACCGGCATGTGGTTGTGAAATTGGCCTCACAAGATAAATTTTTCTGACCTAATCAGTTGCATAAAACGTTTATATTTTTCAGGTATTATGTTTGTTATTTTTGCGGAAAATATTGCAGATACAAAAAATTGGATATTGAATTTCCAATAAACAGGATATTCAAAATTTTTTTTCATCCTAATAATTACATAATACGGGATCGACATGAGCCTGATCAAAAGAATGTAAAATTTACTAGTAAATGGAGATGTATCCGCTTCCGCCCACTAAACTTATAATGATCTCCAATGCTCAACGAATATAAAGATAGATTTTTTTTTTAACTTTTAATTGAATAAAATTTGCTGAACTGAAAATGTATATAACACCTATAAAAAGTAAAATTAAATTACTAATCACTTTTTTTTATCGTCTACTTTAACAGATTTGATTGTTCAGGTGGAAGCTTTTGTCTTTTTTTTTTTTTTTTTTTAATGAAATGATGTCTTCAAACGAGATTTTAGTCTATTGGACCACTTCCCTCTACCCCCCAACAGGGAGCCACCCTTACTAAGTGTAATCGGCTTACAACGAAAGCTGCTTTAAATTAAGCTAATTGTAGTTGTCCAGTTATACGTATCTACCTGCCCTAGGAAGTTAAATCCTTTATATCTTTAATGTAGACAATACTATGTCAACTAGCCAGCGAGAAAATATACATAGACTACCCGAGTCGAATCGAACGCCGGTTTGAGTCTACAAAACCTCAGAATCTAATTGTTGTCTAAGTAGACTTAACAGAATCAAACTAGGATTTGAAAGCATGGTTTCTATGGGAATTTGAAAGTCTGGTTTGGTTCTAAAAAGTCTACTTATGTCCCCTTTTGACATGTTTAGACTCAGACCAGGTATTCGAAATACTAGTTTAAGTCTACCAGATCTACTATTACGACCAGCAGTACTGAATGCTGGAATCCTAGTTTAGGCCTATGAATTCTCATTTAAAATTTGTTTATATACATATATACAGAGTGACAAAAAGTTCTGATAATTTTGTTAGATTAGCAAGAGGTTGCTTGTTTTTTGGCAATGAGAAAATAACTTTTAGGGTGTATTCTCAAATATTTCGAAGACATTTAATAGCACTTCACCGCTGATGAAGAAGTCCTATTAAATGCCATCGAAATATTTGAAGAAAACACTCTAAAAGTTATTTTTCTCAATGCCAAAACAAGCATACCTCTTTGCTAATTTATACAACTTGGCACTCCACATTCGAAATTTTTTACTTTCACTTACATCTATATATGTTAATATATATAGAGAGAAAGTATTGGATTCATGTCAAAAATTCGATGTCGAGATTTTGATGGATCTTCACGTTTTGCTCTTCATTTCGCTACAATTAAATTCTTAAATAAAAGGAAAATCAAATTAATCTTTAAATAAAATAATATTTTTTGTTTAAATATCAATTTTCTTTAATTTGAGAATAAGATAACATATATTTAAAATATTTTAAAATTCCAAATGCTCTTCGTGTCGATTTCAATATTTCTGGAGATTCATTACTGAAATTGTTTTATAGAAAATATGGATGTAAAAATAGTTTCCATCTCTAAAATAAATCACATTAATTTTTATCTTGACTGTATATGTAGGCCTATACCATCAGCTATCACATGTGGAAAAATATTTTTCTTTTCAGTAAGAACTTCATTTAGTTCTCTGGAAATGTGAAAAATATAATAAATAATAATAATAATTTATTTACTGCATTGAGCTAATGCTCTTTACAGGAATTCTGGTAGTACATACATAATATTTAATTGATAGAAAAAAAAAGAATAAAAATTAACATGCAAACAGAGTAATGACATTGATGATGGTTCCATAGCATTCTTTCGGGCCTAGGGCTTATTCATTCAAGGCAAAGCTCTCAACCTCATCGCTCCCTCCATAAAGAGATATAGGGCGTTTATCCTGTCAACATCTTCGGGGTGCAGCAAGGTTTTTAACATGTCCTCCTTCCCCAGCTCCGTCAGACCGCCAAGATGGGCTCTTCTCAAGGGCTCGTACATCGGACATTCCGCCAAGATGTGGTATAAATCTTCCTGCACTTTCATGTTGCAGATGTCGCACATGGATCCAGGCTCTATCCTATGAGACGACCCGCCCACCGAGAAGTTGAAACACCTCACATTATTCAATCTAGCCTGATGTAGGACCCTCTGTTTAGCTCTGGAGACCCCCATGCTCAAAATTCTGTTGTGGTTGTAGTTAAATAATTCGTACATTGGGCAATATTCAGAGTTGTTTGCTCTCTCAATATCCAATCTATAGTAGTAAGTTTGGAGTTCGTTTATTAAGCTGTTTGCATTTTTTTGAGCAATTCACCGTCTTGGGCTCTCCATAGATCTTCTTTATCCATGAGCAAGAAGTATCCCCTCATCTGCGCTACCCAGTTGTACCTGGTATCCATTCCCTCTATTTCACTCAGCAGGCGTAGTCTCTCAAAGCACAAACGAGGGAGTCTATTAGGGCCCATGGCCATCAGTTTGGTCACCCACAACAGTGCCCTCCTAAACACGTGCGTGATCAACCTCGGTTGCAGGAACTCGCACCGGATGACGTGACCCGGTGTGGATATATTGAGATGAAACAGGGACTTGAAGAACTTCACCTGGCTACATTCCAATATTTTTCATAGTTTAGGCCCCATATTTCCGCCGCATAGAGCAGAACGCTTAAAACAGTTGACTCGTAGATTAGGAAATGTGAAAAATATATAAATTAATTTTATAAATTTATAATCTTTTTTAATTTGTCTTCTTACCTTTCTAAATGACATGAATGAATGGCCAATGTTCCTTGTATTCATTTATTAAAATTAAAGTGGCTTCTTCAGGCCAATGTGTTTTTACAACTAAAATTGATAATGAATATAATTGAAAAAATTAAATAGAATATAAGATAATATATATAAATAAAATAAAAATAACAGCTAACCTTATCATTTTGTTTTGGCTTGTTTTTATAACGTTGACCTTAAATAAATAAAAATAATTAATAATAATAAAGAAATTAATAAAAATGAAAATAAAACTTAAAACTTACTTCTTTTTTATCGATAATAAATCCAAATATCCAAGGAATGAAAGAAATGAAAGGGGTCATCTATTAAAGCTTTGGGCTAGATCGCATGTTTTTAATTTTTCGAGAGGATTAGAAGGTTCAAACAGTACTTCCGAGTAAATCGAACGCCTGGCTTGAACCTTTTAGTCCTCAATTGAAGACTGCAAGGTTAAGCCAGGCGTTCAAGTACTGGTTTGAACCTTCTAATTCTCCTGGCAGGCTCAGTAGGCTCAAGCCAGCTTTCAATTTTGACTCAAATACTGGTTTGAACCTTCTAATTCTCCTGGTAGGTTTAGTAGGCTTTAACCAAATTTTAATCCTATCAAATAACAAAGGAATTGAGGACTAAAAGGTTCAAACCAGGCGTTCAAGTACTGGTTTGAATCTTCTAATTCTCCTGGTAGAATCAGTAGGCTTTCAAAATTGTAAATAAATAACATCCCATAAATAACAAGGGAATTCAGGACTAAAAGGGTCAAACCAGGCGTTCGATTTCGACTCGGGTACATAAAAGGGAAGAGCATATTGTATTTAAGAAACAAAAGTTAAAAAAAAAAAATAGTTAATTAAAAAAATAAAAAGTTGAATTAAAAATCAACAAAGCTTATCGAGTTTTTTTGTTGTTGTAAGGTAAATATGAATTCAATTTTCAATTGAATTTTTTAATTAATTTTATTTGATCTCAATATTAAAAATGTTATTAAAAAATCATGATATCATTTTTGTTTTTTAGACTTTTATCAATTGGATAAATTAAACAAGTAGTAAAGTCAAATTGCATTTTGGAGATTATGTGTTAAAAAATTCAAAAACTTTAAAATTGTTTTTTTAATTTGTTTTAAGGATTTTTTCGTCATCTAAGGCAATTTAGACCCCATCCCTTGAAAATTTTTTGGTTTTATTACTGGGATGATTTTCCTTTTCCATCCAGAGTAGAATTGTTGGGTTTTTTTATTGGAAAGATTTCTTTGATCTAATAAATTTTGTAAATGAGTAGTGAGGAGTCAAGGCAGCCAAAAGCAATAAAGAAAAATTATATATTTATCTTTCGCTTTATGTTCCCACTCTTGTCGACGTTTTGGCCGATATTCCGGCCTTCATCAGGACAATGTGCTGTTTACCTCGAGGTCATAGAGGCTCTTGGCAACTCCTGATAATACCGTACGTTAGTGTGAACATTCGTCGGATGTCATGACTTCTGGTTCAATAGTATTACTATTAATATTTTAGTATAGCTCGAGGCAAACAGCACATTGTCCTGATGAAGGCCGGAATATCAGCCGAAACGTCGCCAAGTGTGTAAAATAAAGCGAAAGATAAATATATAATTTTTCATTATTGCTTTTGGCTGCCTTGAACCTCCTCACTACCCATTATATATTCAGCCACTTCTGAAATTTTGTAAATCCAACGCGGCCTCTGGCCGAAGCCATTTACCAGCACCCCGTGAAGTTATACTATTTCCTATCTCTAACTATTATTTAAAATACTTTAATAAATATAATTTAAAATATTTTATGGAAAAATAAATGAGTGTTAATATGAATTACATAAAAATCAATACTGGTATATATTTTGTCATGATATTCTTAATTAAATTCCATTAATAATAAATAAATAAATTATCCAAGTAGCAGTTTAATATTCAATCTGAAATTCGTTGGCTCTATTTAATAAACGTAATAATTATTAATTAAGTAATTTTGCTGATACTATTTATTCATTTAACAATTGCGCGGCAATTGATCAATATAAATTCTCTTGTGGTTTTGTAAATTGATCATGACAGGAAAATGACAACTTGAACATATCCCTAGGCTTGTTTCATTAACAGGAGGTCGCCACCGAATTTATCTATTAGAATTATCTCATTAGGCTTATTTATCTAAACAATCACCCCTTCCTGTATTTTTATCTCTTTACTCGAACACTATCAAGTTCATCCATCCCCTCTTGAATCATCTCCGATTATTCTTTTAAAATGTTATAAATATCACTGTCTTTTTGAGTAGAGGTATAGCTCTTGATTCATGATCTAATGCTAAATGTACGTTATACGGTATTTAAATCATATTGGCTACCAGTTAATGTAAAAAATTTCTGGACAGACTTTTCAAATGTCAAAAAGATTAAAAAAATAATTATACTTGCGAAAAACGATTTTAATTGAATTCATAAGGCTATTGTAGTCCTTATTTAAAGCAAGTTTTTTACTACTGAGGTAAACTACAGTGAGCGCCACAATTAAGTCCCCACTTGGTATCTAGAGCCTTAATTATGGTATAGTATATAGTGAAATAATTTGAATGACCGAAAAGGTAAAATAAAATCTGACACAGATGATTTTATTTTATCTTTTCAAATTGAAAATTATTTCTCTATATAGGGGACACCGGGACAGATTGACCCACTTATTTTATTTTTTCTAAAATTTTTAATTTAATCATTCTCGTTTATGTTTTTATTTTAAAATGTTGGTGGAACCTTAAGCTACCATAAAGTAAACATATAGGTCTCCAAAATTGGAGATTCAAAAAATAATTATTTCCAAAATATTCCGAGTGGGCCAACCTGTCCCGACCACGGGGCAGGTTGGACCGGGCGGCATTTTTATTTACTTAAGGATCTAGATACGAGATGGGAACTTAATTGTGACGCTCCCTGGACATACAGTACATACTTATACTTGCCTATAAGCAATACATACAATTTTGTTCTTTATAAAAAGGAGGTTTCCTAACCCTTATCTAAATTACTAATAAAAGCATAAAACTATGCCCGAAAAATTTTCTACCTATTTAAAAAATTCGATGAAAATTCGTCACTAGTTTCGCAGTCGTTACAAACAAACAAACAGATATTCCTTTATACAATATAAAATTATAATGCAAAATTTTCAATATTCGATAATAAAAAAGAGAGGCCTTATATCAAGGATCCATTTGATTCTTTTTTTAATCTTTTTATACAAAATTTTATAAGTAGGCCTATAAGCAGTTATTTTGAAAAAAGTTGAAACCTCCTAATTTTGGGCGATAAAAGATTTTTATTCACTCCTGAATAATAATAAAGATATCATTTACATAATTCTAAATAAATATAATTTAAAAAAAGTTTTTATTTAAATATTTTTTTAATGGATAAGTATTAAAAGTTGTTTTTATTTTGTTGAAAAATAAATCACTCACCGGCCCCTAGGGACTATCTAGCTTTGAGTGAAACTTAGAGGGTTCTTACTGGTTCTTACTTGTCTTTACGTCAGATATTTCTCTCCAACCAAGGAGCCCTTCAAACTTGCCATGAACGGTACTCCCACCCTTCAAGCCTCACCCTCGAAAAGCCCTTTGTCAATCACCGTAAGCCTGCACAACCACCCTCATACACACACGAACACGAACACCAAAAGGAGAGAGAGAGAGGGGGGGGGGGGGGGACAAGTTTGAGAAATTAGAAATGACACAAGGAGGCCGCCGACCCGAGCCTTTTGATTGCAATCCTAGGATCGAATGCAATTCCAAGTAATTGAGGGAGTGAGAGAGAAAAAAGAAGCTTTTATTAATGGATAGCTTTTGAATGCTTTGCAAAATTACTAGGGTCTTAATCGAATTTGTCTCAAATGAATACAATAAGAGTCCTATCATGCTTGATTTGATTATATACTGATGTTTGTAACATGAGATTAAGAGCTCTTAAAAAGAGTCGGAGAAGAATAAAAAATATAATGGAAAGATTATCCTTAGATTTTTTAACGGGGATAATTTTGAATAGAAATAATATTTCCTATATTATAAAATTTAAGGGAATAATTTGAAATTACTTGAGTTTATAAGATGATATATTTGAAGAATTCTTTTCGAGATTAGGCTTCTCCAAAACTTACAATCTTCAGACTTTCAAGACTAATCTCTACAAATGTGCGCGTAAAAATAATGTTTATACTGTATAATGAATAGATGGCGATCTTTAAAAAAAAAATCAAGCCAAACAGAACCATAGTCCGCGGAAAATAAATAAATAAATAGAAAATAATAAAGAGAAATAAAAAAGTGTTATATTTTTTGGCTATGATGCTGAAGCCAAAGAACAAAAATAGTTGATTACCGAGGAGCACTCTCAACAAGACTAATAAAATCTCATTCGGGACAACTACGTAGTTGTCCCGAATGAGAAATTTTGTTGTTATATATAGGTCTACATATACACTGGGCCTCAGTGGTTTATTTTACGGAAAAGGTGGGCCGCACATCAAAAAAGATTGGGAACCGCTGCTCTAGCCAATAAGCACCCTGATAGGCACCTACACACAGGGACAGGAAAACAGCCGCTAGCGCTTTATATTATAGTATGATGATGATTGGGTATATTATTAATATTTATTAATTTTTTTTTCTGAAATGTGTAGAGATTTACCTTAGTGTGTGATTAAAGATCATATTTAGCTCAGCTTCGAGTCTGATTTGTGCCTGATGCAGTGAAATCCAAATCTGCAAAAATTATTATTTTTTATTAGTAAAAAAAAATAGTCAAGGGAAAAATTTTACTTTTAATGCTAACAAGATAAACATAATTAAAAAACTAAAATCCCTCTGAATTTATTTTAATACGTTTTAAGATTATTTTCTCAAAAGCTACTTGATTAAAATTAATCTCAAATTAGAGGAGCTCCCCTCTCTGAAATATTTACAGTATAAAGTAGCAGATTAAAATTATCTTATTCGAAAATAAAATAAAAAAAAAAACACAACCCAGTGCAAATTATCATAAATAATCATTATTTAATTTGATTATATTAACGAAATAGGCATATTTCCATAATGGGGCCCACATGTTTACTCATGCTGTTCAACACAAGAGTAATATTACAGAAACATGAAATAATTTATGTATGATGAAATATTGTGAATGTTAATGAAGCAAACATATCTCTGTCAAAATTTATGATACTAGCTATCTATTTATTACTCGTCATATTTTACTAATATTTTGTTCAATTAAATTTTTTTTTTTTTTTTTGCCTCCCAATGAGAGAAAAATTATTTAAAATATTTATTTTTAATTTATCATGTTATTTTCAACCGAAATGAATAGTTCATTATCCATTTCAAATCATACATTATTAATACCGGTGTATACCTTATATGAGGAAAAAATCGGGTGTGACTAGTCACACAGCACACAACTTCACTTATCTTCGGTAAATGAAAGTTATATTATGTGCTTATCACAGCATATTTTTGTTTCGACATATACTGTATTTTGTTTCCGGCAGTATCGTACATTAGAATTCAAGATGTAAAATTTATAGACACAAAATATTTATTTATATTTTATTACCATTGCTACTACTATCATTCCTACAAAAAAAAAAAGGGATTTATTTACATTCATAGAATACACAAATGGAAAGAAAACATAAATATTTCTCTATACATTTCATATGGGAGAAATCGTAACTTTAGGAATTAATAACTCAAAAAGTTATAGGAATTTCGGGATGAAAATAATTTTCCTGTAATCCCTAGAAGGTCATCATTAAGCATAAAAAATTTCGTTTTAAAATTCCAATGGGAAGTTGACCAAATAGAGCGCGTCAGATGGCTAGACGAACAGACAGACGGACATTAGCGAATTATATAAATAGATTCCAATATATTGGCAGAAACTAAATATATCTCGTCACAAAAAAAATCTGGTGTGACAAGCACAGAACATAACTTTCTCTTGCCAAAGGTAAGAGAAAGTTGTGTGCTGTGCGACCATTCACACCATATTTTTTTTAAATATTTATTTAATAAATAAAAAACATGATTTTAAGATCTTTTTGACTACCATAAATAGAAAATTTAATAATAATTAAATTCAAATATAATTATTCTGGAACAATTGGCCTTGTATTTTAATATTCAATGAAAGTTTCTTTTCAAAGAATATAAAAAAAAATGAAAATGAGAAAAAATATTTTTTTTTATAAATATTGAAGCTTGCTTTATGTTTTAAGAACATATTAATAAGAACAGAAAAATATTTAATAATACAATAAGTCCCGAAATATTTTTTAATAAGCTTTCGAAAAAGAAACACAAAATCATTGCTTTTTTTTATTTTTGATTATTACAAATTGACAGATTTCTTTAAAATGATATACCTATATCATTTGTTTCAGAAATTTGTCCGCTTTATTATAATCAAATAAATGATAAATAAATAAATCACCTAGTTGTGTATGGTGTGTTTGGAGAGTTGAACATAACTTTTGCTGAAATTGGGCCGACGGCGTCTGGCTTCCACCTCAATCTGAAGAGAGGAAACTGGGACGAGAGAGCCAGGCGCCGGCGGAGGGGAGGGAGCTCTTGCGGAGAGGGAGCGAAGGGCCCGGGGTGGGGGAAGAATCGCACGCTGAGATTAAAAGGAGGGAGGGAATCCTCACTCCATAAAAAAGAGGAGGAGCCAACAATCGAACAGCCCAACAATCGATATTATTAAAAGTTTATTATTGAAAAAAATAATTAAAGCAATTGAATTAAGGAAAATAAATTAAATATTAAAATTATTATTTTTTTTTCCTTTTCGCCTTCTTTCGTCATATAGACTTTAAAAGATACTTATCATAAGCGTTTCCTGGGAAAAAAAGATATGTAAGCTTATACTTTTGCATTAAAAAATCAAATAAAATAGATTGATAAAGACAATAAAAAAACATGTAAATAAATAATAATGAGAATCCGTACAAGGGTCAATTAATTAATATTGTATCATAAATTATGTATCCGAATAGGTAGAAAGAATGAGTAAGCAGCTAGTTATATTTCAATCTATTAATAAACCAGAGCCGACGTTTCGGTCACATATGGGATAAAAAACAGTGTATATTATATTTTGGAAAATAAACAGCTTTAAACAGATACTTATTATATTAATGATGATATACTCGTACATTTGTGATTCGGGCAATTTTATTTATTTGTACTGGTATACAGTACTGATTTAAATAAATATTTATCTCTCTATATGCCCATGGGTCATAACACAGATGATAGATTTGCTGCCTATTGTGCTAGGGATCAGGGGATCGTATCCCATCACATCCAATCAATTGAATAAATCTAAATGGCCTCAGATGCCTAAAAAGACTCTAAATCAAAAAAAATCTATTTATACTGTATATAACATACAGTATATTCCTAAGAGGATCACGGAAAAAAAATTTCATTAGGCATAGTCTATATAAGAATTTTTATTATTTTTTTCATTTGAGAAATTTATTATTAAAAATCTGGTGTGACTGTCGCACAGCACACAACTTTCTCTTACCTTCGGTAATCGAAAGTTGTGTACTGTGCTTTCACACCAGATTTTTTGTGTCGACATGTATTTAGTTCCCGGCAGTAGGGAATATTTGAATTCAGATGTAAAATTTATAAGTATGGGAAAATATTTATATTTTGTTACCATGGCAACCATTTCTCCTATCTTTTCTATGGAGTGCAAGAGTAAAGTGGTCTTCAAACAATTTTGAGGGCAAAACGAGAATATACATTTGAAAGAGCATCTAAAAAATAATTGATTTTTGAATTTTAATCAAAATCGTTAGAGCGAATTTTGAGAAAATCGAAAAAAACTGAAAAAGTACATCAGTAAAGTACTAGTACTCTTTGGCCGATTTTGATTAAAAGCTTATTTTCACGCTCCCGGGAGGTGTTTAACTTAAATATAAAATTTCAACCTCCTAGCTCAATTCCTTCATGCTTAAAATTGAACACACACAGACACACACACAGACACACACACACACAGACAGACCATGTCGCGAAAACCACTTTTTTGGATTCAGGGGACCTCAAAACGTGAAGATCCATCAAAATCTCGACATCGAATTTTTGACATGAATCCAATACTTTCTCTCTATATATATATTACATATATACATAGGTAAGAGAAAGTAAAATTTATTGACTTTGATTTTCAAAAGGAGAGATAAAGCTATATATATGCTTTCCAATGGAAAAATTTTGAATTTTCAAGAATTTTTTAAGCCTTCTCATTTGGGAATTTGGGGATTATTTTTCCTGAACTGTCCATAATATCTTATATAAGGATGCACAATTAATTTTATAATTTCATCGTGGAATTGGTCAAACAGACATACATAGGAACATTCAATCACTAAATATCTAACTTTCCCAAAATGAACTATTAAATTTCCAATTGGACCAGATAGACTGAAAATTCCAATAATATCGTTTGAGAATATTTTATTGAACTAGCAAGAAATTCACTTCCAATAGGAAAAAAACAAGTCTGACTAAAATTCCTCCTTCTGGCGAGAAAAATATAATTTTAATAAATCAATATTGTAATTTTTAAAAGTTAAATTAAGAAAATTATTTCCTATTAGATTTAATAGTAAATCAATAAATCGCAAACCATTTTCAATTTACGAAAGATAGGATAAGGCGTAAGGAATCCTAGTAACATTTTTCAAGCAACGTGATCATTTATCGAGAACCCGTTGGGGGAGGAGGGAGGGGTGGTGTAATCAAATCGTGTATGTGATAGGGATGCCAAGTGTATGGGGTTACTTCCAAGTAAAATTTGAGAATAAAAAAAAAATGTGATGAAAATAACATCTTCGTCGTTGTAATATCATATCTTTTTTAAAGTTGATGGCATTTGGTTTATTGATTAAATGAAAAAGTGGATTTACACCCTAATCATAGGCTTTTTTTTATATTCACAAGGGATGGATATTGAAAAATGGGTGGCATTGCTAATCTGACAAGAATAAATGAAACTTTTTAGAGGGGAATTGAGGGAGAGTGGAAACTTGACCAGAGAATATGCCAACAACAGGAAGATGACGTTGATGATGATGATGATGATGATAGCGTCTGCAATTGATGCTACATACACACACATAATAAGTGAGATTGAAATTAGATACGCCAGATTTAATTGCCCGTAAAGTGGCCAAAACTTGGGAGGGGAGAGAGAGAGAGATCAATTAAAAATATTTTTTTTTTTTTTTTGAATGATTTCCGAGGGTGTGGTTGTGGTGGCTAACTACGACTGTACAGGACAGATGAATGTGCTCTTCTCCCCTTAACTTGAGGGTTGGAGGAGGAAGTATTGTATTCGTCACTTGTCATTTTAATGAGCATCACATGTCTGCAGTTAGCAGATGTATCATGGATGTTCATTGTTCATCTATCATTAAAATCTTACCATAAAAATAATGAAATGCTTAATGAATTTAAGTAATAAAAAAGTTTTTCCGTTTTTTTTTTTTTTTTAATCAAATTTTCATAAGCTCTTAAAAGAAGAGATAATGTAGGAGGTTTAAGATATCACAACACCTCTAAAATTGAATTACCAATAACTTCAAAAAAAAAAAAAAAAAAAAAAATTAATTTAAATCAAGCAAGTTATTTTTATCTTAAGAAAGTTTTTAAATTTAATACACACTAGGTTTAAAAGAAAATTAGAAAATATTGTATCAATATATAATTATTTGAGCCGACTATTTAAAAAGATCTTAAGTTTTCATGATAAGCCGGGCGGAGGAGGGAGGATTGGTTAGATAATAGAGCAAGAGCCACCGAGATCGTTGGTAAGCAATGACTAGATACGGCTCGAATGGATGGCCCAGGGAAACTAAATATTTTCAATTCCTGTATATCAAGTAAAACCCTAAATGGTCTCAGTAGCCGCTAAAGAATATTTAAAAAAAAATCTGGTGTGATCAGCACGGTGCACAACTTTCTCTTACTGAAGGGTAAGAGAAAGTTGTGTGCTGTGCTGGCCACACCAGATTTTTTGTGTCGAGATATATTTAGTTGCTCTTGGCACTTTGGTTCCAAACTTCTCCACGCGATGATTCATAGATGGCGCTGAGCTACGAATGCTTCCACATCAGTAAAGTGTACTTCAAACAATTTCCACGAAAAATTTCACTGATATACTTTTTAAAGAGCTTCTAAAAAACAGTTCATTAATGAATTTTAAACAAAATCGTTTCAGCGAATTTTGAAAAAATCGCAAAAAACTGAAAAAGTACATCAGTAAAGTGTACTTCAGACGATTTCAACGAAAAATTTCGCTGATATACTTTTTAAAGAGCATCTAAAAAATAGTTGATTTATGAATTTTAAAAAAATCCTTGGAGCGAATTTTGAGAAAATCGAAAAAAACTAAAAAAGTACATCAGTAAAGTACTAGTACTTTTTGCCCGATTTTGTTTAAAAATTTATTTACACGAGTTCGGAAGATGCTTAACTTGAATATAAAATTCCTGCATAATAAAGTAAAATACTTTGTTTTAATTACCGTGAACTCCATCGTACGGATTTAAAAGAAGTAAACCTCCAATTATATCAATTGATAATTTTCTCTTTCGTCTCCTTCTAAATTAAAAGAAGTAAACCTCCAATTATATCAATTGAATATAAAATTTCAACCTCCTTCCTTCATGGTCAAAAATTTCCACACACGGACACACACACACAGACCATATTTGCGGGAGCCACTTTTTTGGACTCAGGGGACCTCAAAACATGTATATCCATCAAAATCTCGACATCGAATTTTTGACATGATCGCAATACTTTCTCTCTATATATATATATATATATCATATTTAGGGTAGGAGAAAGTAAAAATAGGATTCTTTGAGTGATCATATTTTAACTTGGGGCCCACACTTTTAAAATAACATAGCTTATAAGGTATATTTATTGATAATTCTCATATATGCACGAAAAAGATCCTTATGTTGTGAATTAATTGATTAAATCCGAATAAAATGTAATAATTCTTTTATAGGAATACAACCTATTAAGGAATTTACTTAAAGGGGAGACGAATTTCTAAAAAAAAAACGAATCCCTTTTCAATTATAGGGGCCCTATTTGAACAAATTGAAAGATTACTTTACATAAAAAATTCCAGTAGTCATTGATAGCAATCTTTCAAATGAAGGGTCCAGGGTACGCACCCCTCAAAGGCCAACTCCTTAATCATTCAAAATCAACCACCAATGGTCGTCAATCAACTCGCTTGACCGAGGACTTACAAGAAATTTATTGGAAAAGATTTAATTGAATGATCAAGAAGAGAATGGAAGCTGACAGAAGCAAATGTTGTAGATAGATGGCTATAAATAAACAACTTGTAAGATTTAAGTTTTCACTAGCATTTTCAGCAGTTTGCGGTTTAATTTAAATTAATAGGCAATTAATAAGTTGATAAAACTTTCAAGCTAAATAATTCTAGGCACTATTAAGACAAGATAATAATTGATGGCTACATTTACAAAGTTGCGTTAGCTCAACTTCATAACTATTAAAATTTCTGAATAGTTTTGTAGTAGTTAACGATCATCAGAGTGTTGATTGACTCAAAAATATTAATTTAATATGGGCCCAACTAACCCTTCTAACTTTTATTTATTTTTTTAGTAACAAGACAAAATTAATTATTCCTTAGTAAATTCTGTCGCATAAAGAATTAATCTAATCGAATCCATTTGATTCAAATAAACTTTATCCTGAGTGTTTTGTATTGGAACATAGCTCTCTTGGCTTTTAAGATTATCAATATCTTTAATCTATCGACTTCGTGATGGTGGCTTTATAATAATTTGAAATTAAATTAATTAATTTAATGTGATATAATATCTAAATAATGCCTTTCTTAAAATAAAATTAGAAATGAATAGAAATATAATAAAGATTGTAATTGATTAGTAACTAAAGTCCCTCTCTGTATATGTGGGGTGTCTGAATCATAAAGTCGTGCTCGAGGGGTTGGAGTGGATGTTAGTCACGCCTGGCTGGGTCTGCCAGCCGTCTATCCTGAAAAATTCACCCTCAAAATTACCTCTACTCTCCACCCACTTCATCAAAAACTGGCATTGAATTCTTCCAAAAAAAAAAAGTATTTATTCGTGACAACAACAAACAGTCTAGTCAAAATAAATGTACAATATGAAATCTAAAATAAGTGATGATAAAATTTATTTTCATGAATAGAAAAAAGCAGGAGAAATGAGTAATATAAGTGAAAAGTTTCATATTCTTTTCAATTTAATTTACTTTGATATTTATAGGTCTATGTAAGATGGTGGCTGAATGAAAAATAGGGAAATGTATAGACTAGTGATTAAATAAAAAAAACTGATGTGACAAGCACATCTAACAATATTAATTGGTAATTATTTCTCACTCTCGTTACACCAATTTTTACTTTCTCTTACCTCTATATATGTTAATATATAGAGAAAGAAAGTATTGGATTCATGTCAAAAATTCGATGTCGAGATTTTGATGGATATATATATACACGTTTTGAGAGTTTTTTTTTTTTTTTTTTGATTCCGCTTTCATATAAATTTATATTTTTTAAGCATTAAAAATTTTTGTTTTTGTATTATTTTACAAAATGGGGCAGGGGGGAGGAGGCGTCATATCATTAAATATTTTTAAGGGAGGCATTGTAACATAAAGTTTGGAAACCACTGGTATAGAAGAAAGAAGACGACATGAGGCTAAGGAAGAGAATTTTCCTAGGTGGGACTCTATTTGCTAATGAAATTATTATATTATTCTAATAAATGTTACTGGTATACCGGTATAATAGGTCCTAGTATATAATACGATTATGATTCAGTTTTTAATTTCAATTAAACTCTAATGATTTTAATTGAAAATTTCAAACTCACTTAGGAAACAATTCCTCAAACTATAACTATTTAAAATTAACTTAGAATTTAATAAGAAGTTAACACATTCTATTTAATTAAATATATTAATTTTATATAATACCATTCTAGTAATTAAATTAGAGTTTACAAAAATATTCATTTGGCAATGAGATTTGTCATTAATGTACTGTAGTTGGAATTGTTAAAAGATTATTATTATTATTGTTAATAAAAGCATCCAAGGCCGTGATTAGGAGGGGGGGGGTCGAGCATTTTCTATGAATATTACTTTATTAATCCTAAAAATTATTTTGCTAGTTTACTGATGTCGGCGGGATTGCAGGATGGAGAAGCAAAAATATTTTTTTTTAAAATAAAGTTTCATTTGCAGATTATAATTAAACAAGACGATTCGTTTTGCACATTTTCAGTTTCTAAGTAAACTCAAAACTATTTTCTTCAACTTTAAATAAATTAAACACCCTTTCAAGTCCATGTTTGAGATTCCCGAACTAGATATCATCCTGGTCCTTGGCTTCTTGTGTTAGTGAGTGGGGGTATTAAAATAATTTTTATAATTTATTGTATTGATTAATAGCCAATCGAATAAATGAATTAATAAATGAATCTGTTTTTGTGAAGGCATAAAAGGAGAGAGAAAGTATTCGAAAATCAAATTGTAATTTAAAATAATTTGCTATCTGGTTGGATCAAAAAACACATGCAAAGATTCACACAGAAAAGTGCAAATTTAGGGTCTGGGTGGATGTCTTTCCATATTACTGTTCTCACAGGAATGGAGGATTTTGGTCTTGAAAAATGTTATGGGTCTCGTTTGTGTTGGACAATCAACCAAAAAAGAACATGAAAATATATCACATCTATCGGACCCGCGACGTTCGGTATAGAAGGTAGGCCACCAACTACACCAAGCCAGAGCGCAGTTTTTTTTTTTTTAATTAAAGAATAATTTTTTTTTTAATTCAAACCAATTGGGCATTAATGGTATTAAATTAAAATATTAAATTAAAATAAAAGAATTACATTTTTTTTTACTTTATACTCTACTAATTTTTGAAAAAAAAAAATGTATTTATTAGCTGAGAGAAAATTAAAAAACTTAAAATAGTCTATATAATTAAATTAAATGATTTTTTTTACTTTCTCTTATCTATGTATATATGTAATATATATACAGTATATAGAGAGAAAGTATTGGATTCATGTCAAAAATTCGATGTCGAGATTTTGATGGATCTTCACGTTTTGAGGTCCCCTGAATCCAAAAAAGTGGTTTTCGCGACATGGTCTGTCTGTGGGTGGGTGGGTGTCTGCAATTTTAAGGATGAAGGAATTGAGCTACGAGGTTGAAATTTTATATTTAAGTTAAACACCCCCCGGGACCGGAAAAATAAGCTTTTAACCAAAATCGGCCAAAGATTACTAGTACTTTACTGATGTACTTTTTCAGTTTTTTTCGATTTTCTCAAAATTCCCTCCAACGATTTTTTTTAAAATTCAAAAATCAATTATTTTTTAGATGCTCTTTAAAATGTATATTCTCATTTTGCGATTGAAATCTTCTGAAGACCACTTTACTCTTGTATTTCATAGGAAAGATAGTAGAAATGGTTGCCATGGTAACAAAATATAAATATTTTCCCATACTTATAAATTTTACATCTGAATTCAAATGTTCCGTACTGTCGGGAACTAAATATATGTCGACACAAAAAATCTGGTGTGACAAGCACAGTACACAACTTTCGATTACCGAAGGTAAGAGAAAGTTGTGTGCTGTGCGCCAGATCAATGCAAATTTTTGGGTATTTGGTGGCTATCTTTAAACAAATTTTTCTTATTTTGTTTTTTACTTTTTTTTTTTGGAAATAAATTTGAGAAGGTAAAAAATATTATTTTTCTTTCTTTGTTAAGAAGTATGATGAGCTTAATCAAACGTCTTTTTTTTGTTAATTAAAATATAAATATTCCTCTTTGTAAATAAAAAAAAAAATACCTTTTATAAATGGATATTATTAATTTAAATAATCTACGCCATAAACAGAGCGCTTTAGATCCTATACTTAAAAGGATAATTGGGGAAAATGGTGTCACCTAAAGAAGAGCATCCCATTTCACCTTAATATATAACCAAATCCATTAGCAAAGGGTTAAGGGTTGCTCACCCGGAGACCTAAGGAAATTTTTAAAATTCCATTTGTACCTTTTATATATTCTAAAGAGCCTAAGCTTGGAAATTTGATAGCTTAAATGGAAATTACTTTAGAAAAAATTTAATACTTAATGTTTTTTAAGAAGTTTTTTTTTTTTTTAAACTTCTGGTATAATTATATTAATTAGCTAATAAAATTTTTCATATTTGATATATATATTTTTTAGAAGCTAGCTATCATTTCCAATCAGTGGCGGATCCAGAGGAGTTTCTCGGGGGGAGGGGGAATCTGGTGTGACTGGTCGCACAGCACACAATTTTTTCTTAATATCGGTAATTTAAAGGTGTATCCTGTAGTTGTTTACCAGAATATATATACAAATCAAATTTTTAAGTATTAGTTTTTAAAATTTTATATTAAAAACAGAATTTTTTCCCCAAAAAAAATATTTTTTCTCAAATCTCAGGGCGGGTAATAATTACCCCTTTCACCCTTTTACTTGTATCCGCCCTTGTTTCCAATTATATGAAAATTAACATTTAATGCTCATTTTGACACTCATATGACATTTTCAGAAGCGATTTAACAACTCGCATTCAGGTCTATTATCTAAAAACAGACGTTAAAATTTAAAAATCAACAAATCTGTGTTAAAAAGTAATATAAAAACAATCAGCCTTAATAAAATACTACTCTCTAAACAAAGTTTTAACAGCGACGTTAACAAAATATAGAAGGCACCCCCTAGACATGACTTTAATTTTTAACACTATTTACTAAATGTTAACGCTTTGGCTTTAAAGTTTTTGTTTACAGAATAGCTATCTGAGACAAGGAAGTGATTTTGTTAGCTTTGAAATAAAAGCAACATGTTAAAGTCGCTGTTAAAACTTTATTTAGAGAATAACATATTTTAACTCTGATTTTTGTTTTTACATTCCCATTTGTTTACTTTAAATTTTAACGTCTGTTTTTAGAGAATAGACCTGATTAAGCGTTAATTTATAATTAAAATTAATTTTGAAACATATAATCTTGTGTATAATTTTAATTTATAAAATGTTTCAACAAAAACAATACGTTCGAAAGTTTATTTACTATTTTTTTTTTCCTAAGACCTCTTGAGTTCTAACTAAATATCAGCCCTCGGGCTTGGTGTTAGAGTGCTGGCGTTCTATACCAAGGGTCGCGGGATCGGATCCCAGACAGTCCTATCAACCCAAAACAATTTGAAAACCGAGTGTAAGAGGGAGTTATGGTGCTGTGCGGTCAGTCACAGCAAATTTTTTTTATTTTAATACCTCTCGTTTATTAGATTTCCATTTTGGGGTTGGAAATAATTTCACTCTCCATATGAAGGCTAATTTATTCACTTAGGAGTGATTCTTTTTCTTTCCTATGTAAATCTAAGCTGGCTCTCACTTTGCATAGCCTAAGCACGTTACTCTCTCTTTCTCTCTCTCTCTCTGCGTTCCATCGATTTCAAGTTGGCTTAAAATAAGCTCTCGTTATTTTTAATTAAGCGTTCCTTTTCCCAGCGGGAGTGACTCAGGAAACCGTTCCAATTAGTGCTGATTATTTTTTTCCTATGCAAATGCTTATTTACATATGTAAATGGTTACTCACAATCTCTTCAATCGGTAGACATTTTTCATGATAAATGTGGCCAATGTGACACTGCTGTCTTATTTATCACTTTTAACAGGCTATGAATTCTTTTTTTTAAAGGCAATATCTTTCTTCAACCCCTTCAATAAAAAAGAAATTATTAAGGTGATGGAGTATCTCTTTTTAAATGAGCATGTTTTTTTTTTCTTTCTTTTGTCTATTGTAAAATATTAAAGATAAGAAATTTAATTAAGTTAAATATGACTTGTTAAAGAGGTAATAAATAATTAATTAAAGTATTTTTTATTTTTTATTTTTCTTCTTTAGGAAAATAAAATTCAGATTGTTTGCATGAACTGAGCTGCTTCATTGTTTTAGACACTCTACATCTACATTCAATTTATTTTTCTAGTTACGAAGCATTAGACAAGAAAGCAAGGGCGGTCCCAGAGGGGGGTCAAGGGGGTCGTGACCCCCCCAGAATCTTTTTTTTTAACACACACTTTTTTCCCACTCACTCTCCCATTCACACAATCTTTTCGGCAACTAGGGCCATTTAAGACTTAAACGATACTCATATTTGATTAATGTATATTTATTGGATCCAGGCCCATTTATTTATACTATAAAAAAAAAAAAAAAAAAAACAGTGACCCCCCCTCCCCAAAATATAAGGCTAGGACCGCCCTTGCAAGAAAGTCTTTTCTTTTGAACCGTTTTTATTACTTTCTCTTGCCTCTAAATTTGTTAATATATAGAGAGAGAAAGTATGGATACGTGTCAAAAATTCGATGTCGAGATTTTGATGGATATACACTGTCTGTGCGTGTGTCTGTGTTTAATTTTAAGCATGAAGGAATTGAGCTTAGAGGCTGAAATTTTGTATTTAGGTTAGGCACCCCCCTGGAGCTTGAAAATAAGCTTTTAAACAAAATCGGCCAAAGAGTACTAGTACTTTACTGATGTACTTTTTCAGTTTTTTTCGATTTTCTCAAAATTTGCTCTAACAATTTTGATTAAAATTCAAAAATCATTTATTTTTTAGGTGCTCTTTCAAATGTAAATTCTCATTTCGCTCTCATAATTGTTTGAAGCACACTTGTACTTCATAGAAAAGATAGGAGAAATGATTGCCATGGTAACAAAATATAAATATATCTCGACACAAAAAAATCTGGTGTGACCAGATTTTGTGCTGTGAGACCATCACACATTTTAAGTAAAAGTTCAAAACAAGTTTCAGTTTCGGGAAGGTGGGTAGTTCTATGTTGTGACATAATATTTGTAGGGGGGTTTGTTTGTAGGTGACTAACTGTGACAAGGGGGGGGGATGACTATTGTCAAAAAAGGCGTTACAAAAATAATATGTGGGCGACGCCTAATCAAATCCTTGAAATATATTAATTATAAGAATTTTTTAGGGTTTTTGCCAGCAGCTTAAGTCATCCTGTTATTTATTATAAGAATTTTATTTATTCCTCAACAGTGAAGAAATAGCAAAAAATTATATTTAATATCCCGAAAATTTCAATACCAATAGGAGTGTTATTTTATATTAATACATAGAAAAAATTAATACGTAGATTTGTTATTTTAACAAATAAAAAAACATGTTTAGTTATTATTTGAAAAAGAAAAAAGAGAAAAAAAAAAAAGAAGTCATTGATAATATCCTACGCTATCAAAAATAAATAAATTTCGATTTATGCCTGTAGGCAGCAAGTGTTGAGGACATGCCGTTCCAAATCATCCCATCCCCTTTGACACAAACACATTTATATATCTATATGCGTATATATAGATATAGAAAAACCCTCTAAGCACGCCTCAACGCCTGCAAAAATATCATATTGTCGTTATTGGCGGGGAATTTCCATGACTAACGCAGCTTTAATTTGGACGTTATTGAAATTCCGGACCAATGGTCTCGCAATACATACATGTATGTATGTGCAATTTGGGTAAATGTACGCTAAAGCTGTTGATATAGAAGCAATAGCAACTTGAAGAACACCAATAAGCATACTTGGCTAATAGCTGAGGATTTTCGATATTAATTTTACTAAATTACAACGGAAAATATCTTAAATCCTACCTATTAACGTAACACTAGATGTTAGAAATAAATTAATTAAATTTTGTTTATCTTTTATATAAAATAATTAGAGAGAGAAATTAAGAAATTTTATTTACCATCAAGGATTTTCTAAATAAATACAATACTGACGTTTAAAAAATGTTTGTATTTTTTTTTTTATTGTAATAAATATTTCTTTGTATTAATACAATTTGTGTTGAAGAGTTCTGTAGAGAAATTATTAGACACGCAACGATCCTTCGGTTATTAGCCCCAAAAATGGTTCAAAACCGAGGCAGGGGCGGATTTACGCATTTGCCGCCTCTAGGCAGTGGACTCTTGCCGCCCCCTCCCCTCCTCAACCACCCAAAACTGAGATATACATAAAAATTATACTTTCATTATATTTTTCCTCTCTTTTTGATAAAAAAAGACTTTCTTTAGTATTTACTTTTTTAACGACATTTAAATGTCTACACATAGACCGTATAAATAAACAGTTTTTTTCGCAAATTCTTCCGCCCCTAAAATTTGCCGCCCAAGCCTCTTCGTAAATACGGCCCTGCTCCGAGGAGTTTATAATAAAATATTATTGAAACAATTCGGGCTATATTTCTTTCTTTTTATTTATTTATTTATTTAAGGTCTTTTTTGGTATCGGAGGTCATTTAGACCCCCTTTAGATATTTCCTTAAAATAGTATAAATATAGGCTAAAAAAAATTTTGATAAAATCACTAGCAAATTTTTTTTAAATTTTAATTTTATTAAAATTGTGATTTTATTTAAAATTTTTAAAGCTTTATAGTAGATTTATTTTATACTATTTGAACATAGTAAATTATTTTAATTTTCTATAAAAAATTTTTTTGCACCCCCCCCTGATTCAAATTCGTTCCGGCGCCCCTGCCCCTAGCACATGAGTCAGATAGGATACACTGGACTATGGCCTAAGTGCCATTTCTTCTTTAATTTTCATTCTATTCAACAATTAAGTCAGCCACATAATCACATTACTAGCCTGTTTAAATGACAACAAAATTTAAAATTCATCTCTTTTATAAAATTATTATTATCAATAAAATTAAAGAAAAACAATTACTTTTAAAGCCAATAAAATTGATAAACATTTAATTTTATAGCGTGAGATGAGAAAATTTTCTCCGGAAAGCATCTTGTTAAAATTTTCATTGATATTCAATTATTTTAGGCATCTTTTACATTATAGGATAAACCAAGCGATGTTAGATAAAGGATTAAAGGGGTTAAAGAGTTTCCAGATTACATCATAGATTGTCCTTTATGATTCTGTATCTGCTCTTTTAATCTGATAACGATATCGTAACAAGTTTTTCACTCAAAGTAAATCTCAATTAATAAAATATATGTATATATATAAAAAGAAAATTAAAATTAAATTTATTATGTATATTATAAAATGTACTTGATAATATTATGATATTAAATTAATGGTTAGAAACTTGTAGAGATAAAAGCATGTACAAATTTGGATGATTAAAGCACTTAATAATAAGTAATTATTAATAAATATTCGCTGCCATCATTTAAAAGCAATTTCAGAGCAAAGCTTTTTAGATGTGGGGAAAAAATTTTAATTAATTCAATTGTAACTTTGTTTTCTCGATCGAACTTTTAATTTTAACTAACAATAAATTAGTGGCTATGCAATTAAAGAATGTAAAAGTGATTTTAAGCCGTCAATTTTGTATCAACACATGGTATGTTAATGGACATACCATCGATTGCAATAGTATTGCGACTAAAGCCCGGTAGTTAGGCAGCCCAAATGGCGAAAGCACGCTTAAGTTTTCTTGGCAGTGTGAGAAATACCTTTTTTAAGAAAGCTTTAGGCCCAATACTCACAGAGAAACTCAAAAAAAATTCGTTGCAGACGCATATCGCCAACTATTTCGTTTTGAGTTTGATTATGTGTATTTGAATGGGACACTACACACTGTGCAACTCATTGCAAACGCGTTCCTAAAATTTGCAATGCAACTGAACGTGTCGACAAGAAAGCAACTTGCATTGCAAGCTCTAATCGGATTGGCGGTGCAAAAGACAAAATGTATTTTTTTAATGTTTTATATTCTGATTTTTTCATATCTTTTTTTATAAAATAATTTTCAATAAATCTAACCATAAACTAAATTTAATTTAACTAATTAAATTAACTAGAGCTTTATATTTCATTTGTGCCATCTGTGCATTAAAACATCTCTGTAAACAATGTTTTCCACTTGAATGATTTTTTATTCTTCCCAGTAAATTTATTTCAAAATCATCTAAGTAAATTGAATTCTAATTCTTTTAATACATATTTTTACTAAATTTTAAGTAAAAGATTTTTCTTAATTGAATATTTTAAAAACTATATTTTATTAATTAAAAAAAAAAAAAATTTGAAATCCATTTGTCTTGACTCTACATATATTTCCTCCAATTTTTAATAAAAAATATTAGTTTATCTCAATATTATTATTTTGTATTATTATTACTTATATAAACGCTTAAATTGCCAAAAATGTATTTATTAAGTAACCGAACAAACAGCTGATTGAAAACGCCATTTTGGATGCAACTTGAGCTGCCTCGTGAGTAGACCTCCATGCAATATCAGTTTGTAACTCAATTGATTAGCGATTTGCGTCTGCACCGAGTTTTTTTTTAGTTGGTCCGTGTGTATTAGGCCTTAATGTGCGTGTGCTATTTGGGCTGCCTAACTACCGGGCTTTAGTCTCAATACTATTGTAATAGATGATACATTTTTATTTTTGTTTTAAAATGTATTTGTTTGGACCTAGCCACCGAGGACTGGTGCCTCTAAGTTGTGGGTTTTTAACCCTTTTTGGCAACTGATGCCATTCAGGGGTTTAACTTTATTATATAGATGTTTAGATAGATGATATCGATGACTACCGGGGGACGTTCAACACGCTGATTGTTCGGGCTCTAAGTCCTTAATAAATTTATTTTTGCCCTTGACCGATTGCTCAGAGGTAGAGCATTAGCTTCTGGGGCAAAAGTTCAAGTGTTACCAGTTCAAGGGTATCAAGGCGTACCAGGCAAAAAAATGTATTTCAATTAAATTGGATACAAATCAGTTGAATAAATAGGAACGGGGTCTAAATGGCTTCAAATGCCGAGAAATACCTTAAACAAATTTTTTTTTAATATTTATTTATTTATAACACATGTTTTCATTAATTAAAATTAATTTACTATGTTAGAGAATGGTATTTATAATTACTGTAACTAGTAAAGCCCATTTGTAAGTTCGAATTATTTAAATATAATTAAATAGAAATATTTTAAAAGTGTAAAATGGATTTTTTTCATGTCTATTAATTCAATATTAATTAAGAATAAATAAAGAAGATATATTTTTTATCTCTTTGTTGTTGGCACAAATAAGAAGACGCAATGGGAGAGAGAAATGGGGTCGAAGTGGTAAGAAAAGAGGAGTTCCCTTGGGATAGACAATGCAGGAATTCGGTGCCTCTCTTGCCTCAGTATCTCCTGCTCATTTACTCTTTTTTGTTCTCTGATTCCTTAATATTCATCTTCCCTTCTCATCTCATTTCCTAAGTTTTTTTCTTTCTTCTTTCTCAATCAATGTTATTCTTTTTTCTTGTACTTCTTTGTCTTTTTTTATAATTTCTCTTTCAAAAATTTTAAATAGGCTTTTTTATAATAAATAAATTAGATATTGCTGGCCCAGAAATGCGTGAAGAGAGAAAAATAAAAAATCATAAAAATTATAGTTATTTCAAAATTTTATACACCTCTTTTTTTCTCTTTATCTTGCCCTTTCTGTGTGAATAATTTGTGATTTATTTATACCTGAGAGAGAGAGAATTAAAGCACTGACAGTAACCAGTTTGAAATTCAACGAATGTTTCACATTTCAGACAGAGAGATGTATAACAAGTTTAGTTTTAATGTCAATCTATTCTCTAAAACTATCACGAAAACATTATTTTGTATAAATTTTAGATATTGAGTTATTTTCGAATTGTCTCAAATTTTAAACAGATTTATAAATTATGAGATGTTTTATTAATATCGTAACCTACAGTATATGGAATCATTTGTTTTATTTTTTTATTTACTTTTTCTTAAAATTTATATACTATAGAAATTTGCGATTGTGAAAAAAATTAAAAAGTCCAAACTAATCTCAAATAATGCCCTCGGGGCTTGGTGTAGGGGTGAGCGTGCTAACCCCTCGTATACCAAAAGTCGCGAGTTCGGACCCCAGGCAGTCTGAGGATTTTATTTAAGCCATTTGGTATCCAAATGGATTAAATAAGAAGGCCTGGACCACAAATATGTTTATTAATCAATATGGTAAAAAGTCTTATATGGCCTGAGTTGCCGAAAAGACTGTGTGAATGTGTGTGAGTTTGAGTGTGAATGAGAAAAGTGTGAGTGTTTTTTATAAAAAAAAAATCTCAATTATAATCTTCTGACGGGGTCTGCGGACCACTATTTTTCCCTCCAACTCTATCATGCGTTTTTGCGACCGGAAGAAATTTGACAGGCCGGCCCGTAGCACGGTCTGACGCCTATTGAAAAGAGGAAGGAAGAGACAGACATACAAAGAACTGAAGGACTGCCTGTACCAGCTCGGGCAGATCGTGGTCGCCACAAGAGCAAATAATCTTAAATATAATATTTTATAAAAAATTGTTCACAAAAATGCTCGTGAGCGACAAAAATTTTTGTGAAATTTTTCCTGAATATTTGTTTGAAATTTTCAAAATTTTTATCATTGAAATTTCATTTAAAATAATCCTCCCTATCTATATGCGTAACCTATGTTAATATCTTGGTTCTCTTATACTTTTCAAAACTATATATGTTGTACTTAAATCAACAATTATAACTTGATTTCTTGACATTTCTGCCAAGTTGAATGAATGTGGACAGATGAGAATCTGCGCTGACGCATCCATTTAGATGAAGATGAATTGAACTTTTAAGTGAGAGTTAAAATTGATAATGAAAGTGAAAGTTGAACCAGTGATAAGCATAATTTAACTTTATTTATCATTTCCTCTTCACTTATATCAGGGATAGCAGTGGCGGAGTTTCTTCTGTTTAAACATCTTAATTATGACTATCATTAAAAAAAATTTATTTATTTTTTTTTAGTCATTTCGGCTGCTAATATCACTTCATTTTACAATTCCGGAGGGAGTTCAACAGTCTTGTTTGAGGAGGCCACCTATTCCGACTGCGTTACTCAACAGCTAAACTTGGTGGTAAAAAAAAATGTATTTAACATTAGCCCTACTCATAATTTTTAACATTGTTGGCATCTCATACTTCAATGAGTCCCAGGCAACGGTTTCATCAGATGCAGGGGGGTCAAACTCGGTTTGTTTACATTTTTTCATTCCAAGGGAGTGACGTCATGGAGCTCCTCTTTTTGTAAAAGATCTTTCGGAACAAATCATTTATAAATATTTATATACCGTATATTATTAAGAAAGCAGAATAAATACCAGGGTCTAAATTAGTTTAGTCAGAAACTATAAAATTTGCAAACAAAACAAAATGAATGTGAACTAGGTTATGGGCAGTCAACATGGCTGCCAAATAGAAAAATACAAGCAAGGAGGAGCTTCATGACGTGGACCAATCAAAAACTGTGACCGGAAAATTGTTTATTTACTAGTTTCTGGCCAACCTGTGTATTTTAAAGACCTTGATCAGATGTAAAATTTATAGATATTTGAAAATATTTATATTTTGTTACCATGGCAACCATTTTTCCTATTTTTTCTATGGGGTACAAGAGTAAAGTGGTCTTCAGAAGATTTCAATGGCAAAATGAGGATATACATTTTAAAGAGAATCTAAAAAATAATTGATTTTTGAATTCTAAGAAAAATCGTTGGAGCGAATTTAGAGAAAATCGAAAAAACTGAAAAAGTGCATCAGTAAAGTACTAGTACTCTTTGGTCGATTTTGTTCAAAAGCTTCGTGTCACGTCCTATGGGGATGCCTAACTTAAATATAAAATTTCAACTTCCTAACTCTTTCCGTTCTTGAGATATTTTGTTCACAGACATACAAACAGACCATGTCGCGAAAACCACTTTTCTGGATTCAGGGGACTTCAAAACGTGTATATCCATCAAAATCTCGACTTCGAATTTTTGACATGAATCCAATACTTTCTCTCTCTATATATTAACATATAAGAGAAAGTAAAAAAAAACTCAACCTTCTAGGTAACTTAATTTTTTAATGACCGTAGGCCAATTGTAAAAAGGTTGCCTACCCCTGTTTTGGATATTAATTCAATTTTGAAATTTTTTTTGTTATATGACGACCTACTGACTAATATAAATAAAATTTAATTTGTCTAGTTTCAAACTCCAAGACTACAGAATATTCAATTACAAAGTCAAAACAATCGTATCGAAATAAAATATCTCTCTTAATTAGAGAAAATAATTAATTCCTAAACTCAATAAATAAAAAAGTCATTTAAATTATAAAAAAAAAAAAAACTCCATTTGAAATCAAATGAATGTGACTAATGAAAATAGCACTCTGGTTGTATTCCACCCCTCATTATCGCAATTTAATCAATGTTAGTCAAGACAAATTGACTACCATTATAGTAAACTGCTATTTGCATATGTATCGTAATAATAAGCTATGGCTTTATCGCCACCACGACACTGATGCTGGTAGGGAGCCGAGTGGTGGGGGGAGGTGCTTTGGCTTAGTCTATAAACGAGGCCAGAGTATCCCATGTTAATTCGCTTTTGTACCGAACACCCACACTCCACTTAGCTTCTGTTAATTACGCAGATGCTATTAACAGAAAGGAGGAGTTTGTGGCCAATCAATGGCAGAGCTTTATTTGACCTTCTTGACGAGATTTCCAAAACAAATAAACTACTAGTTTAATCTATAATGTTGTTGTCGTCTTTAGAAATTTTGTTTTTATTTTCTAAAAAATATTGTGAATTTTAAATTTGGTGCAGACATGGGAAATCTGTATCCTTAAAAGGATTACAACTAAAAGATCTCTGACCTCTCAGAGATAAAAAAAAATGTCTTTTTTAAAACCTACTTATTATATGCAAATTAACAGTATTTTATGTTTGTTCGCTTCACTTGCCATTGCAGTATAATTTACACATTTTGCCCTGCATTCTGTTCGTTTCATTTTTGCACGCTAGGTAGACGCTAGTAAAACTTGCAGCTTTTGATCTTGGACTATATATGATCCAGTCTTTTATTTACAGCATTTGGTATCCGAATATGATGGATTTAAATAAATATTCATAAATATTTATTATTCATTCAAATATGACTGCCTGAACTCCTGACCCACTTCCTTGGCTTTTACCTTATCAATATTGAAATTTGTCAACATCTTTAAACTCTCAGCTCTGACGGTCACGGGGAGAGTGGAGTGGAGAGAATGTAATCATTTAGTGAATATTATTATAAAAAAAAAGTTTGAATAAGCTTAGTATAATGAATACTGAATAAGAACATCTCTTGAGATTAATGGAAATATAATGAATCTTTTGTTTTTCCTCTCTCTGGCAATTTGTAGTAGGGCGGTAGGACTTGCAAAACGCAAAGACAGATCGGTCAAAGAGCCGATCCGGTTCAGAGCCCTTCAGGACCAAAGGGCCGTCTCCCTAGATTGATCCCCGTTCAAGCAACAGTTTAATTAGATGACATTAGCGTTACTCGCTCTTTCCAAAACCTCAGTTACATTGTATCCAAGGGGGAAAGTTTACACAGGAGAGTAACATTAGCAGTGCAAGGCTTCAAATTCAACCCAACCCCACTCATCCCAATGTTACAACTTTCCCTACCTTCTACTACGCAATATAAAAGCTCAGTTAATTAAAAGATCATATGTCCAGAAATTCATTTAGGTTCTCTCGCATCAGAATGCCCAGAGGAAACAATACAAAAAAATTCAATTAAAATGTTATACAAATAGGTCTATATATAGATTTTTAATTTCAAAAACTTTATAAAAATTAATATGATAATCGATAGGTTTTACGAGTTGTAACTTATAGAAATCAGTTAAATTCTATCTGAAATAATTTAATAATAAAATACTTTTGAAAACTTTAGAATATTCTAAATATGTAAATGGCAAATAAACAATTTGTTTTAGGAGAACGAGAAATTAATTTACTCCACATCATCCATCTGAAATTCACAATTATGATTTTACCAAAAATCATAATTTTCTTTAATAGTCGGAAGCTAATAAGAAGAAAATTATTTCAACGGAACCCCAAGATATCTTGGGAACCCTGAAGAAAAATCTTCAAGTTATTTGAATTTGATTAAGTGAGCACAAACGTACATACATACAGCTATTTTTGGTAAGAAAGTAAACTATAATTTGGCATTTAGGAGAAGAGGAGGAGCCAGGCCAATTTTTGTAACATTCAGCTGTCTTTGTCAATTATTAAGTAAATAAAGTATTTGTTAGAATTACCTTCATGAGTAAACGTAATCGCGAAAGCGGAAAGTCCTGGTTCGGGTCCATGGTAAATACGTTCGATCAAACACAAACTCATCTCGCAAAATATTAATATCTTAAGCTGTATATTGACTAGTTCCCTACAGTTTGTAGAACTTTGCTCGAAAACAACAAATCCCTATCTTGCTTGTATTGATAATAAATCATTTATTTCATTTTTTTAATTAAAAAAAAAGAGTTGAATCTATCCACCTTACTTTTATTTTTTCCCATGTTCTTCCTGGTTTCATGTGACAATGGTCATCATAGGTCTTAGGACCTTATGCATCAATTCATATAATATAATATTAATCATAAAAAAGAGCAAGAAACAAACAGCCTTTGAATGTTCAATAAAACTCAAATATAAGATATGCTTGATGTAAAACTCCATTTTTCTGTTTCATTAAGTGATGAATAGTGAAATGAGACGACAGAGTGTAGAAAAATTATTTATTATTTATAATAAATAATATAAATTCATATACGGTAGGTATCTATATAATAAATAAAGTATTTATTTTTACTCTGTCGTTTAATTTCACTATTCATCAAATATGAGAGTTTCGAACTAGTTATTCAGGTTCATCTTCTATTAAATTGATATTATAGTTATAAGTATTTATTCCATGCTAATATACTGTAGATATGCGATATATAATTATAACAATGTGTAGTATATATAATATGAGGTGACGATAATGATAGTCTAGAGTTCCTCAATCATTAATAGGCCTATAAACGCAAATCATAACTTCCTTCTAAATATATTAATTAATTTATTATTTGTACAAGCTATTAATCTTTTTTACAGGCTTCATTTCTTGTATATTTTAAAATTTAAATTTTTTATAAATTAAAAATACTATAAATCAAATTAAAATTACCATATAGGCAATAAATTCACTTTAATTATTACTCTTCATACAGTAATATAAGAATCTACTGTAGTTAGTTGTATTTTTAATAAAAATAAATATTTATTGATAATTTTGAAAAAAGAAAAGATACCGCTTTGATTATATATCGTATTTGGAATATAAATAAAATGTCGAATAAATAATTAACATTAAACATTAAATGAGAAAGTTTTTTTTTTTTTTATTCTTCAAATAAATAGATTTTATTTGATATTGAATCATTTGATCAAAGCTATAAATAAATACGATAAAGTACATAATTCGTACTTTCAATTTTTTTTGAATATTAGTAAAAGTATATAGAAATCATTCAGGGTCTATGTTTGTTATTACTTGTATGAATAATACTCCCGCCGGTGGTTACTTTTTTTCGGCTCTCTGAGTTAATTAATATTAATACTATTTTATCTAAACAAAAAATATGTAACAAAACTAGTTGGATCAAATATACACGAAGAAAATTCAAATGCAAGAAATTCATTATGACAAATTCCAAGCAGTTGTTTGTGGCAATATCATTACAATTGTAATGCATTATTTGCCCTATCAAATTAGAAATCCTTTCACTTAAAATTTTACTTTTGATTTAATCTGATAGATTCGATATTTTAATCTGAAGAGATGTCAAAATCAAGAAAAAGATTTCCCCTAGCTGTCAAGAGATTTTTTTTTTATTTTCAATAAACGGTATAAAATGAAAAATCAATTTTCATATCTTATATAGGAATATGGGCTCACGATTAGGAGTGATTTAAATAGCGTGACTTGAGGTCATGGAAAATCGCAAAAATATTTTTTTTTTTTTATTTAACACCCTAACTGCTTTCTACCTTCAGAGGGTGGCGTCATAAAAATAATAATCACGAAAACTTATTAAATCTTCAAAATACTAAATTAATTTGTGATTTAAGAGTTTAAGAAAATGAGTGATACAAGTGGTGCCAATAGCAAAAAAAAAAAGAATTTTCAATCGTTTTTCATATACTTTCGTGCTTGAATTTTGATACACCCAGTTTGTGAAACCAAATTCATAAACTAAGCTTAGTTTGTTTGTTTTTTAACTTTTTTCTCATTCACACTCACACACACATTCACACAGTCTTTTCGGCAACTCAGAGCATATAAAACTTTTGACGATAACCGTTATTTGAATGTGAATGTATTTGGGGACCAGGCATTCTTAATAGACTAGTTTATTAACTAAAAAAATATTAATCAAATTTAAGTAGCTTAAAAAGTATGATATTCTTAACAACGAAAGTATTGGAGATGGCATAGGCGTCGTACATATGAAGGAAAGAAACCAAAAGCTCGAGTTCAAACCTCTTGAAGGGCGGTTTTTTTTTTAACTAGTGTATGAAATTTTTCATAAACCGGTTTATGAAACTTTTAATAAATTGGTTTATGAAAGTTCATTTTTTAGTATATAAACTTTTTTATATACCCGAATGTAAAATTCATATACAGTTTGTATAACAGACTTCATATACAAGTTTATGTAAATCCCTTGAAAATTTTTAACAGTGCATTATTCAGCGAATTAAAAAAATTGTTTTTATAAAACAAGGGAAAAATTGAATTAGATATGATTCTTCGATTCATTGAAATATTTAAGCTTTCAAACAAATTATATTTATTATCTCTTCAATTTGATAAAAATTAAAGAGAGAATGATAAAAAAAAAAACAACCATGGATTTTGAGCTTAATAAAAAATTAAATGGTTTATTGGAGAGCCTCTGCCAATATCAGAACCTGGGGCAATCGTCCCCTAAGCCCCCACCCACCCTATCTCGCTTTAATCCGGCAATGTCTATAAATAATTAGTAAAAGATGCCTAATGGCAATCGATGCTCGATATCAAATCAATAAATGGCTAGTGACACGTTCTAAATTTTTTATTTTATTACTCTATGCTAATTTCTATTCCATAACCACATATTTGTTGAATTAGAATGAGAATTAATATAGTAATTTTGTTATGCAATAGTTGGAATGTTTTATAATACAATTTTAATGTCGATTTGTATACATTTTCATATAGGCCTATTAATTATCTACTCCTTTCACATTATAAGTTAAAAATAATAATTTTATCAACGCGTTATTTGGAATGGCATTAAAAAACTATGTTTGTTTATAATTGAAATGCCAATTCAATTGAAATAAATTTTTGTCTCTTGGGGCCGGAAGCGAACTCCAGACTCCTGATATGAGGCCAGCACAGTACAATTGTGCTACGGCCCAAGGACAAAAAAATTATTATTCTAATTAGAAAGTGAAAAAAAAATTAATTTTAAGTTTCCCCGGAAAATAAATAAAATAAAAACTAAATTATTAAATCTTAATTAATTACTACATAGATCAGGATATAATAAAAAAGGCAAGGTCCATTTGTAAAGCTTAGATTACAATACTACAAATTTTTTCTGGTATAGAATTTTTCAGGAGTTTTTTAAGTTAATAATTAATTCAGATTTAGGATAGGGATTTGTTCCGTAAGCGGTAACTTAGGTACAGTGACGTACTTGGCCCCAGGCCCGGAAGGGTCAGAGCTCTAATGAAGGAGTCTTTGATTTTAATCATTAAAAGAAAAATCTATAAAATTTAGAGAAATTTTAAACTCCAGGGTTGGATGACAGGGTTAGAAGTGGGATAGCCTTTCGTTACTAATTCAAATCGAGACATTTCGAAATAAGTTTATTCATTTACGTTCAGTCAAAATTGAAGTCTTAAGACCAAAGGAAGTCAAAATAAATTTGAATAGCTATATGAAATAATTTATAAACACCTTAATTAGACTCAGATGATTTATATGATAGTCTTTGATAACGAGAGTAGTTAGTTCAATATTTAGAATCCAAGTTTAATTGATTATTTCGTTGATTTGGAACTAGGATTCGTATGGGCTCCATTCCAGAGTAGTTCAAACACTTCTATTACGTTCCAGAGTGTTTTAAACATTTCCATTAAGTTCCAGAGTAGTTTAAACACTTCCATTACATTCCAGAGAAGTTTAAACAATTCCATTACGTTCCAGAGTAGTTTAAACACTTCTATTACGTTCCAGAGTGGATTAAACAGTTCCATTATGTTTCAGAGTGGTTTAAACACTTCCATTACGCTCCAGAGTGGTTTAAACACTTCTATTACGCTCCAGAGTGGTTTAAACACTTTTATTACGTTCCAGAGTGGTTTAAATACTTCCATTACAAACTCTATATGATAGGAATATATAAAATCAAAGAAAATTTTGAGAAGTATTAGTAGAATAAACTGAAACAGTCAAAGGTGGTGATGATAGTATGAAGCGCTCTTTTAGCTCCCATTTGGTTTACTGTTTAATAGACCAAGTTTCATCATATAAAACAAGAAGTATTAAATTTTACTTTTTTTTATTTTCATTTCTTACGAATAAAGAAAAAAAAATGGTTCATTTTTGAAAAGATGAAATAAGATGATTAGATAATAATTTTTTTTTTTAGGTAAAAAAAAAATTCTTTAAAATTAATCCCGATGGAAAGGGAAATGATATTATATTCATAATAATAAACGTGTAAATGCTTTAAAAGAAAAAAAAATCTGCTGACTATACATTAAAAAAAAATCCTAAAGAAATGAGAATGAGACAGGGACAGAGAGAGGAGTAGGGGAGGAGACGGTGGGAGGGGGACGGGGGACTATTAAATCTAAATAAATTGTTCATTAAAATTGAGGAAAAAAGAAGCCGAAATTGAAGTGGTTGTTCCTCTTTCGGGTGGTGTTTCAATTAACGAAATGGATCATGGGCAGAAGAGCTTGATTTCGGGTCTTTTGTCACCCTCGTTTAAAAACACGAAGGCGTCCCCAATCTTAATTCGCACAGCCCTTGGAGAAGAAGAAGAAGAAGAAGGAAGGGTCCTCTGCTGCTTGGCCTGATTCGATTCAATCTCTACTAGCTGGCTTCTTTTTTTTCTTTCTCTTTTTTCTTTTTTATTTTATTCTATTTCTTTTTAATGTGAATCTCGTCTTATTTAACTCTCAACGGACACAAAACATTTTTAAGTCGAGTGCTTGCATGGTTGCCTACATCAAAGAGTTTCATTTCACTATAAATCTTAAGAATTTTGTTTGTAATTAATCTTAAAAAAAATATGGGGAATGACTTCCCCGAGACTTTCTCGTATATTCTTTTGGGATTACGTCTGGGTGTGTGTCACAAATTAATTTGTTTATATTTACATGTTTTTTAATGACATCTGTAGGATTTTGTTTTGATTTTTCTTTACAAAATTAACGAAAAATGTCGTTTTCTTCTGTGATTATTTCAAAAACTATTCAGTTTTCAAAAAAATGTCAAAGAATAAAAACTTTTTTAAATTGAGGATTTTATCACAATATAACAAAGAAATTGAAAATTTCGAAATTTCTGAAAAAACTTATTAGGTAAAGTACTACTTCCAAGAGACGTATTAACTCCAAAAGTTGATAGAAATCTACAATTTTAGTGTAAGGAGCATATACCAAATTTCATCCATATAGCTGCTTTGGTTTTTAAGCAATCGTGTTCACACACACACACACACAGACATGATAATGCCCAAAATGGTATTTTTGGACTCAGGGAGGTCTAAAACGTGGAGAAACATCAAAATCTCGAAGTCGAATTTTTTTACGATTACAATACTTACTTACTCTATACGAGAAAGTAAAAAAAAGATTTGTGAATTAGAATAATGTATAGTCCAGGATCCCGGGTCCATTTTTGCAAATTATTAGTATCAAGCTAATTTTCCGTTTTTCTCTTACAACAATTCTTGATTGTGGTAGCTAACAGGAGTAGCAGGGATATAATATTTCAATTTGACGATTCTCAAAAATTTAATATTATTTATGGGTTTTTTCAATAAATTTTAAGAAAATTATTAACATCATTGAAAAAAAAAAAAATATTTGTCCTACAAAATATATGATTTGATCAGAGTCCCCCCTTCCAACATGTACATGTACATTTCAAAGCAGACATTAGGCCGAATGACCTTTTTTTTTGTTTTTTTAAACACTCACTAGTTTTTCTCATTCACACAGTCTTTTTGGCACCTTAGGCCATATAAGACTTTATACGACAACCGTTATTAATTAATATATCTCTATTTAGTCCAAGAGTTGGCGACAAAAATGGGCAAGAGTTTTCTGAAAGCTAATATTTTCAGAATAGGTTGCATGTTAGTAATAAAGAAACTGTAGAGTCAGCACTTCCAGTTTCCAGAAAGTTTTCCCTAAACAACAAGTCTTATTCTTTCCTAATCTTATTCCCGCAGTACGGGGTCGGTGGAATGGGTGTTTTGCGACCGGAAGGAATAGAACAGGCCGGCCTGTTGAAAATATAGAAGGAAGGGACAGACATAGCTCAGGCAGCTCGTGGTCGCCATCCACGTACCCACAAGATGTGGGACCCTGAGCATCCTAAACATCAAGAGTGTTTAATTTGAATAAATATTTATTTTTTGGGAAAAAATACGTAGGTCAAACTTCCCAGTACCTATCGAAGAGGATATACCAACATCAATATAACATTAGAAAAAACGAAGAACATGTTGCGTTGGCCTCACATACAATCAATACCGGCCATAACTTTGAGTTCGCGCAGCCAAAGATTCTTATCAGTGAAGATAATTTAACAAAAAGACTTATATTGGAATCTTTATATATTTATATTAACAACAGTGTGAATTTTAAACAGGATGCCAGTGATGTCTTGAAATATTATATTGGTACATTTAGCCACTAATCTGCCACCTATGGGTATAAAATTGTATCAATTTTTATAATAAATTGTAAATAAAAAATTAAAAATAAGGATTAGGAGAATGACGAAGGAGAGAGGGGTGATTATAAATTCCCATTTTTTTTCCTCCTCTTGATCATTTCTCTACGCTTTGCTGTGAGCGGACCACATGCTGAATGTTGTCGCTGTTGTTGAAAGTTTCTACACATTTTGATTATTGCCAGCCGGGTATGTTATCTAAGATATTGTTAATTGTGATTGCATTGGAGGTGTGTTTAATGCTAATTTTAATGTATGCTTTTCTTATTGTATATGTATGCAGCTCTGAAGATGGCCTAGACCTCGGGCCGAAACGTCAGCCGTGAGGGCGAGATTTAAAATAAAATAATATTTGGCTGCATTCGTCTTGTTTTTTTCATGACTCCATCATCATTAAGCCTACAGCCACAGATCTTTTTCGATTGAATAAATATTTATTTATGATATTTTATAATATTTATTTATTTACTCTATTTGTCCAAGATTCCTTTTAAAAACAAGACCTTTCTTTCTTAAAAGGTTAAAATTAAAAATTTTCATTTTTTATATATCTGATTAAAAGAGATTTATTTTAGAATGACTCTATAGAAAGGGCGCACGCTCTTAACTTTAATGGAAATTTTCAATATTCTTTACATCAATCTTAAAAATTATGCGCTCCTCTGGTAAAAGCTTAAGATACAGTATATTATTATTTATCATTTGAGAGGTTTTTTTTTTTTTTTTTACTTTGAAAACATCTTAAAATTGCTTTTTCAAATGAATAAATTCGAAAATTTAATTTAATCTTTTCTTCTCTGGTAAGAAATATTTATTTAACGTTTCTTGGAATAATAATTAATTATTCATTAAAATAAATATGTGTATTTAAAAAAAATAACTGTTTTTAATATTTCGTCTATTCTCTTTACACTAGCGCAATCTTATACACCTTGTAGAAAAAAATCTAGTGACTGGAGCACAGCACACAACTTTGTCTTACAGTTAAATTCGGTGATCGAAAGTTGTGTTCTGTGCTTGTCACACCAGATTTTTTGTGTCGACATTTTTCGTCGACATCATCAGTAAAGTACTAGTACTCTTTGGTCGATTTTGTTCAAAAGCTTCGTGTCACGTCCCATGGGGTGTCTAACTTAAATATAAAATTTCAACTTCCTAGTTCTTTCCGTTCTTGAGATATTTTGTTCACAGACACACAGACAGACCATGTCGTGAAATCCACTTTTTTTGGATTCAGGGAACTTCAAAACGTGTATATCCGTCAAAATCTCGACATCGAATTTTTGACATGAATCCAATACTTTCTCTCCCTATATACAGGGATGGGCGTAAATCAGTTACATGTATTTGAAATACAAGATACCAAATACAATATTAATTGGTATCTTGTAACTCGTTACAGAATTGGCAAAGTAATTGGTATCTTGTATTTCGTTACATTTTTTAGTAATTGGTATCTGAAATTCGAGATACCAAATACTTTTTTTTTTTTAATTTGCCGCCGTATAAGAATCTTGCAGAGGGAGCTGAAATCGTTTTAATTTATTTAATATTACTGTATGTAATCGTCGTGTGGGTTCTCTGCTCTGAATCTTAGTAAAAACCAGTAAAGAGAAGTCAATCAAACCGCCAAATTTTCACTTTTCGTTAAAAAACTTTTTTGCTTTCTTCTTTCAACCAGCTCTCAACGACTAAATCTTTGTTCTTCTGCCCCAGGTGAAAGATTGTTTTCATTTGCGGGTTTATTCATTCTCCATCAAGTTCCAGATTATCCGACAAAACTTTTGAAAACTTGGTTTGTTGAAACCTTTTCATATTTTTATAAATAAATTTTTTTTAGTGTCATGAATAATTTTATTGTTTTCGATTTTCCAAAGGTATTCTCCAATATAAGTTTAGCTGCCGCTTTCCTAAACTAAATTTATTTAGGGTTCCAGATAGAGCCCTGCACGGGCCGATTTTTTTTGGCCCGGACCGGTCCGTGTCCGTATTTTTTTTTGACTTCCCTCCCGTACCCGGCCCTTAATTTTTTACCATTCTTCAGGCCCGCCCGGAATTTTTTCAAACCCGCCCATTCCCGCCCGAGATTTAGTGAATGAATGAACGAATGTCTAGTAATTTTTAAATAAAATTTCATTTGCATGCCCGTCCGCCCGAACCCGTTTATTTAGACTTGCTACCCTCCCGTATCCGCCCGTAATTTTTTCATGGCCTCCAAAGCCCGCGGGCCGGGCGGGTAACGGGCCTACGGGCCAACCCGTACCCGTGCAGGGCTCTAGTTCCAGAATTACCCCTCCAAAAAGTATTTTAAAATCAAGGAAAAATTTGTTTGTAATTGGTATTTTCAATGTATTTGAAATACGTAATTGGTATCTTGTATCTCGTTACACAAACCCGTGAATAATTGGTATCTTGTATTTCGTTACAAAAATCTGAAGTAATTGGTATTTTGTATCTCGTTACTCAAAATCGAGTAACTTGCCCATCCCTGCCTATATATATGGATATTAACATATACATAGGGGTAAGAGAAAGTAAAAATATGTCCTAGAAATAATTAATAATTTGCTTTAAAACATGATTAAAAATGGAATTATTACTTTCTCTTACCTATATATATATATATATAGAGAGAGAGAGAGAGAGAGAGATTTATGTCAAAAAAACGAGGCAGGGTGGAGGGGGGGGGGGGGTGAAGGTGAGCAGACGCCAATCGTTTCTTAAACAGTTCTCGCGTTCGTCCCGCCCAATTAACTTTATATCTTATTTAAATTAAAAGTTTTTATTTATTTAGTAATTTATGTTGTGATGATATGTGATTCTCAATCAATTAAATAATCTCTCTGAAATGGTGTTTATATTATAAATATAATATAAATACCATTTATTATAAATATAATATAATACCATTTCAAAGAGATTATTGATTGAGAATCACATATCATCACAACATAAATTACTAAATAAATAAAAACTTTTAATTTAAAGAAGATATAAAGTTAATTAGGCGGGACGAAGTTGAGAACTGTTTAAGAAACGATTGGCGTCTGCTCACCTTCCCCCCCCCCTCCACCCCCCCCCCATTCATTCTGATTGTCGACGGCTAAAAATAGAAACGACAATTAAAACAATTTCCAATCTTAATTTTTACTTTCTCTTACCTATGTATATATGTAATATATATATAGAGAGAAAGTATTGGTTTCATGTCAAAAATTCGATGTCGAGATTTTGATGGATCTTCACGTTTTGAGGTCCCCTGAATCCAAAAAAGTGGTTTTCGCGACATGGTCTGTCTGTGGGTGGGTGGGTGGGTGGGTGGGTGGGTGGGTGTGTGTGTGTGTGTGTGTTCAATTTTAAGCATGAAGGAATTGAGCTATGAGGTTGAAATTTTATATTTAAGTTAAACAACCCCCGGGACCGGAAAAATAAGCTTTTAATCAAAATCGGCCAAAGAGTACTAGTACTTTACTGATGTACTTTTTCAGTTTTTTTCGATTTTCTCAAAATTTGCTCCAACGATTTTTTTTTAAATTCAAAAATCAATTATTTTTTAGATGCTCTTTAAAATGTATATTCTCATTTTGCGATTGAAATCTTCTGAAGACCACTTTACTCTTGTATTTCATAGGAAAGATAGGAGAAATGGTTGCCATGGTAACAAAATATAAATATTTTCCCATACTTATAAATTTTACATCTGAATTCAAATATTCCCTACTGCCGGGAACTAAATACATGTCGACACAAAAAATCTGGTGTGACAAGCACAGTGCACAACTTTCGATTACCGAAGGTAAGAGAAAGTTGTGTGCTGTGCGCCAGTCACACCAGATTTTTAAGTTTTTTTTTTATGGTTATGGCTTAAACGGGCAAATAAATAAAAAAAAAGTTTTTTTTTATCAGGCTATTAAATAATTGAATTAAATAAAATGAAAAATATTAGAGTTATATAAGAACGATGAATCAAAATAAATTTGTTTCGATATTTGTGGGTTTAATCAAAACACTCGTTAGTGTTCAGATAGTTTATATAAAAATTTTGTTGACAAATGTAATGATATTAATATAAAGGTATTTAAGTAAGCAGATCTCCTGCCGGAAGAACTCAATAAAAAATCATCTAGGATCTTTTTATAAAATCTTCCATTATCTATAAACATTTCCTTTAAAAAAAAAAAAAATAATAATAATAAATAGAAAATAAAAAAATTCCCAGTAAAAGACACTCACACACACATGGATCCAATTTCCTTCTTAACAAACCTCCATAAAATAATTTCTAATAGAACACATGATTAAATTATTTTATAATTTTTTAATCAATTTTTTTTTAATAATAATTAGCATCGGCCATGTTCCCGTTAGGCTTGACTTGAAGGGAGTTGAATAATTAATTAAATAAATTTCAATATACCTGATTCAAAGGTGATGGCAGGTGCTTCACGATATAAAATTTAATACTTGAAGACACATCACAATGAAAATTAAACTCACTGAACACATTTTATTTTTTAAAGCACGAAATAAAATCACTTGGAGAAAACGAACAGAACGATTGGAGTAGTGGATGCCAGACTGAGTGTTTGGACTTATTCACCGCTAGAGTGCTCTGCGTCTCTTTGTTTTTACTCTTTGAAGCAATATTAAATAGGAAAAAAATTGATAAATTAAAATAATTTAATGAAAAAATAATACGATGAAAAAAATTATTTTATTAAATTATTTACAAATATTAATATCGGGCTGCATTTGTATTATATATCATTGTAAAAAAATGTTTTTTTTTTTGTTTTTTTTTTTTTTTTAAATAAAAAACTGACTTTTTTTCTCATTCACACTCACACTCACACACACATGCACACAGTCTTTACGGCAACTGAGGTCTTATGAGACTTTTACGATAACCGTTATTAAATGTATATATCTATTAGAAGTCCAGGCATTCTTATTTAAGCCATTTGGTATCCAAAAAAATAAAGTTCAAAGAATACAAATACTTTTTACTTTCTCTTACCTCTATATATATGTTAATATATATAGAGAGAAAGTATTGGATTCATGTCAAAAATTCGATGTCGAGAATTTGATGGATATACACGTTTTGAGGCCCCCTTAATCCAAAAAAGTGGATTTCACGACATGGTCTGTCTGTATGTCTGTGAACAAAATATCTCAAGAACGAAAAGAGCTAGGAGGTTGAAATTTTATATTTAAGTTAGGCACCCCCATGGGACGTGACACGAAGCTTTTGAACAAAATCGGCCAAAGAGTACTAGTACTTTACTGATGTACTTTTTCAGTTTTTTTTTCGATTTTCTCAAAATTTGCTACAACGATTTTGAGTAAAATTCAAAAATCAATTATTCTTTAGATTCTCTTTAAAATGTATATTCTCATTTTGTCATTGAAATCTTCTGAAGATCACTTTACTCTTGTACTTCATAGAAAAGATAGGAGATAGTGTTGCCATGGCAATATTTTCCCATACTTATAAATTTTACATCTTGAAATTCGAATGTACCGTACTGTCGGAAACTAAATATATGTCGACACAAAAAATCTGGTGTGACAAGCACAGAAAAAAAAATTTATTTAATCTACACTAATTTCAAAATATTTATTTTAATCTTTATCTTTGAACCTATCTCTGATTTTTTATTATTTTACAATTTGAAATATTTATCCAATAAATTACATTTGGTAAAAATGAATGCTATCAGTCAAAATATTTACTCAGCATACAAATCATAAATCAATTTCGAAAGTGTTAATTTCAGATTTAGAATTATAGCTTTTAGATAACAGAATTGATAATTAATACCTAATGTGAGTAAATCCCTTTTACTATTAGGTAATTGTCGTGGCATTTATTATTCTAAAATAGATAGCGCTGGTGTCGTTGTTGGCTTTAGAGATCCTATCTACGGGTAAAATACGTGTTTCTTTAGTATGCAAGGCGTTGTGTTGTTAGTGGTGCCGTTGCTTTGTATCCAGGCGATTAAGTGACAAGTGTTTCCAGAGAGGAAGGCAATGCGAATGGGGTACCAACCAAAGACCATCAGACCCACCTCGTTCAAAACACCGCAAACTTGCATTTGTTTATCATTATCTTGAAAAAGAAAATATAGAGAGAAATTTTCTCTCGTTTCTTCATCTTCATATTTGCTCACTCCTTTTTTAGACAGGAACAAAAAAAAAAAAAAAACTTTGTTTATCCTGGAGCTGACAATACCAATCTTGGCAATTTCAAGAGAGATCTTCATTTTCAGTTTTAGTTTATTTGAAGGAAATTTCATTTTAACCTTTTTTTTTTTTCTTTACCCCGAGCAGCTTTCGCGATGAGATATTCAAATTATCTTTTCTTGAGTATTGTCCTAGGGTAAAACTAAAAAGAAATTTTTTTTAACGGAGAGATTAATTCAAATGAGAATGACATTGCTTTTATCTCATCAAGTAATCAAATATTTAATACTAAATTTATAATGAAATTTCACCATAAGTTTACTAATTAATAATATCAAAAATGGGCAAAGAAATAGAGAATAGAAAGGGGATCCGGACCCTCGACTCTTGGTATACAAGGCAGGAGCGCTACTAACTACACTAAGCCCGAGGGCTCAAACGCAATTTGTCTTCTATAACAGATATAGTAAATATTTACAATTTTAAAGAAATCAATCATTAAAGAGAATTTCGAGGAAATTGGAAAAATCTAAAAAAGTGCATCAGTAAACTACTAGTATCGAAATTTTCCCAAAGATGAAACCTAACGCAATTTCATATTGGTACCGGAAATGGTATATATTTAAAATTTGAAAAAAATCGTGAGCCGTTTGCGAGAACTGATGTGCTTACAAACAAATACACATACATTGCTGGTTTAATAGTATAAGATAAGTATAAGATTTAATTTATATTAAAATGATTTTCCCTATTATTTAGGAGGGGGAGGGGGCTCGAGACCTCTCTCCCCTTCTTCCTTCTTAAACCTGTAGATTATGGTTAAACAAGAAATAACTGACACGAGGCACCTATAGAATTAGTTTTCTTTTAGATACATTTTTAGTAAACTAGCATATAATTACTATTTACTCTGTTAATTCACTTTCATGATTCAATATAGAGAACATGATTGATCTCTTATTAAGCCTTATTTCTCTCAGTGATGCAAATATCCCACATATGCGGATATATATTTCCACTCTACTAGTAAAGTGGCTTTGTTTAACATTATCCATGAGACAATCTGATTGAAAAGGCGGCCAGCGTCCAGAGCTTAGTTGTTGTCGGCTCAACCGACTAATCTTGTTGTCAAATACTTCATCCTAGTACCAGGATTAAACCATTTGTATCACATGATAATGCTTTTGCGAATATGACGGAAAGAGAGCGTAAACAACTTCTTTGAACTTGAACTGAGATAGGTTAAATCGTATTAATGTATTTAAAATGTATTAAGAATATTTTTTTTAATTAACGAATATCATGATATGATATGCTAATTATTTGTAAATAAATAAGATAATTGATCATTTTGAGTTTCAATGAAAAATATAAAAGAGTGTTAGTTACAGCACAAAAGAGAGACGTCGCTTAATTTAATCCTAGATTTACTTAATCACTAAAGTGATGAAATTTGAAAGATTGAAAACTAAAGGTATAGACATAAACTACAACTGAGAAACTCGGACACACTTGGTTTAGATCTGAGCATGTCCAAGCTTTGGAAATTCCCTCAGGCGTTTAATAACAAAGGATGGATGGTTTCATAACATCCCATTCCACTCAAGTCCTGTTCTGAAGGGTTAAAGGGCACATAGAGTAGATAGAGGAAGGGTGTCACATTGGCTAAACTAAAGCCAGCCCTTTGTAGTTAGTACCTAGTACCTGCATCACGTACGTACGTATCATCTAGTCACATGTTCACTAACTATATTTGAACAATTATAGACCAAGTAGATTCAAGCATTATTTGATTTCTTAATATTAATATAATAGCTATTTGGAAAAGGAATTAATACATATGAAAAGTTTTATTATAATCTATGATAACATAGACAAAAAAGATTAAATATAATCAAAATTTCTATTATGGTTAAGCTTTTAATAAGTGACTTTTCGCACTGGAGTCCCGGGTTCGCTTCCCGTCCCAAGCGAGAAAAATTTATTTCATTTGATTTGATTACAAATCCCCCCCCCCGAGATTTGAAAAAATACCTTTTTTTCGCAAAAAAAATTTATTTTTAACGTAAAATTTTAAAAATTAATACTTAAAAATTTGATTTGTATTTATATTCTGGCAAACAAGTACAGAATGCGCCTTTAAATTACTGAAATTAAGAAAAAATAGTGTGCTGTGCGACGAGTCCATCTAGATTACCCCCCCCCCCCGAGAAACACCTCTGGATCCGCCCTTGATCCCACCTCAGTAATATTCCCATGAAAGTAACTTCTTTGAGTAATCACAAAAAAAAAAAAGAAAGAGATTTTCTATTATGTATTTTATATTTTAATTTCTCTTATGTATTTTCTATACTTTATTGTAATTCTTTTGTAAAAAAAAATACATAGAATGATCCCTGGCCAACTGCCAATAAATTCAAAAAAAAAAAAAAAAAAATATGATTCAAAAAAAGAAATTAAAAGAATCTGGAGTGAGTGACCACACAACCACCACTTCCGGCACCCTCAGTAATCGAAAGTTGTGTGTAACACCATTTAGTCAAAAATTACAAATTAAAAAACAATTTCCTTAAGCCGGGAACCTGAAGAAATCGTATCAATATGAGCGATAAAGTATATTATTATTAAATATATTTCCAAAAAAAAATCTCAGGCGAGATAAAGTTAGAAAATGGAAAATATTAAATCGGATTCATATTATAAAGAACAAAAGAAGAAACACGATTTCCAAACTACTTTTGTAATATATAAGCAAATGAGTTGACGTGGATAAGGGTTAGAATCCTCCGTACATTAAAATCCATGGAGACCCGAGTCTCGCCTAATCAGGAGTTGAATTATTTTGAAATAGCAAGAAGGGGATTTTTTTTGACGGGTTTGACAGATGGACTGGAAAAATTTATGATATCAAACAACAGGATTAGTAATACAAATTGAAAAATTAAACAAAACAAAAAAATATATATTTTGTTTTATCATGAACCGATTATTAAACTTTGAAGACTATGGAAGTCTGACACCACAAACCAAAAAATTTGAGATTCATCAAATTAATTAAGAGAATTTAAGAAATTAACTTGTATTGAAATTCATCTTGATACATTTTACTATAAAGTAAATGTCTCAGTGATATCCTTTGGAGCCAAAAAAATATTTCCATTTTATCTCTAAAAAAAAAAAATAATAATTACTTACAAAAGGATCCAGTTTGTTATGCTCTGAAGAATCTCGACGATCTCAGCCCCCACTCCCACCCGAACCATCTAAAACAAAAAAAGAAATAAACAATTAATTTATATCATTGATGCCACGTAATATTTTGGGAGTCGTCCACATATTACGTAACGCCTTTTTTGACGATTTTCTAGTCATCCCCCCCCCCCCCATGTCACAGGTAGTCACATACAAACAAACCGCCTCTACAAATATTATGTCACAACATATAACTACCCTACCCCTGAATAAAATTATTTATTTATTTATTAAAAGGATTAATTGATAAATAAAAGAATAGCAGCTAAAATTATTTCATTTATTGGCCCACTAGGCTGACGTTTCGTCTCAATTTGTTTTGTCACAATTAGTAACGTTTTGTCGCCCCCCCCCCCCCTAGCGCATTACGTAATATGTGGAAGAACCCTTGTGAAAAATATTGAAAATTTAAAAGGACTTCAAAACGTATATTTTCCTCAATACATGCAGGCCCATATCCATCAAAATCTCAACATTGAATTTTTGAAATTATCGCAATACTTATATTAATAATAATAATAATAATTTATTGTAGCCATCAATTTACATGATTTTCTTTATAAAGAATATTGGAAATACATACATATATATACAAACATATATACATACACATACATCCACCAATACATATGTTCATAATACACACCCATTCATAATATATGGGCCTACATATATAGTCAACGCAAACATATACATAGAGGATACATTCATAGGATCATTAACAAATAAAGTTATTAATTATTTCAAAAACCTCATTACATATATAGGTAAGAGAAAGTAAAAATGATATTAATAATTAATAATTGCAAATAGAAAAGAAATAATAAAAAGCATAAAATGGAATCGTTATTTAATTAGTCGAGGTGGAAATTGATGCATTTTTTTCTCTCTCTCTCTCTCTCTCTTTCTATCTCATTAAATATTCTAAATCTAAAAATAAAATATTTATATAGTATTTTATAATTCCATAATAAAATATTCAACCCCACCCCTCGATACCTCTCAATTGATTTCAATTTGATTAAGAAATATTTATTTATTGATAATCCATTTTTTTTTTTTTTTTTTTTGTTCTATTTTGTTTATTATATTATGAAAAAATTTCATATGTAGATATTTATTTTCCAGGCCCTCGGGGATGGCGTAGAGGTTAGGTGCTAACCTCCATACCAAACGTCGCGGGGTTCGACCCCAGGCAGTGATGATTTTATTTCAATTGGATACCAAATGGCTTAAAAAGAAGCCTGGACCCCATATATATATATAAATTAATCAATAACGGATATCGTTAAAGTCTTAAATGGCCTGAGTTGCCGAAAAGACTGTGTGAAGGTGTGTGAGTGTGAGTGTGAATGAGAAAAAAGTGTGAATGTTTTGAAAAAAAAAAAAAAAATATTTTTCCAGTCCATTTCCTTTAATTTAAATCGTTTTTGTGTTTTTTCATCAAATTCAAGTCAAATATAGAGTTGATATTTCCGATTATTATCATCAACCTTTCTTCTCTTTCCTTTCTTAATATTATTCGAGTTGCGTGTCTGAGGAGGCGGCTTTTGAGTTTTCATATTTCAAAGCAAGCGGTTAAGCAGACACCTTTTGCCCGAAATAAAATATAAATGGGGGAAAAAATCACATTTCAAAGAAGTTGGAAGATATTTTTAGACGGAAATATTTTTAATTATATTAAAATGCATGAGTTTAGGAATGTTTTTAAAATATGATTCCTGAAATTCCAGGTATTCAAGTGATTATGAAATATTTTTATTAAAAAAGAAATTTGATACAGTAACAAGAGTCAAGAAATTTCGCATATATTTTCTGTAGTCATTAAGGGCATTTATGTAATTTATATGAATATAATTTCATCGGGCAAGATAACTACAGTATAATAAAGCACAGTCAAGGAAATAATTTTTAAAAAATCTGGTGTGACTGGCGCATAGCACACAACTTTCTCTTACCTTCGGTAATCGAAAGTTGTGTTCTGTGCTTGTCACACCAGATTTTTGTGTCGACATGTATTTAGTTTCCGGCAGTAGGGTACAATTGCATTCAAGATGTAAAATTTATAAGTATGGCAAAATGTTTATATTTTGATACCATGGCAACCATTTCTCCTATCTTTTCTATGGAGTACAAGAGTAAAGTGGTCTTCAGAAGATTTCAATCACAAAATGAGAATATACATTTTATAGAGAATCTAAAAAATAATTGATTTTTGAATTTTAAAAAAAATCGTTGGAGCAAATTTTGAGAAAATCGAAAAAAACTGAAAAAGTGCATCAGTAAAGTACTAGTACTCTTTGGTCGATTTTGTTCAAAAGCTTCGTGTCACGTCCCATGGGGGTGCTAACTTAAATATAAAATTTCAACTTCCTAGCTCTTTTCGTTCTTGAGATATTTTGTTCACAGACACACACACACACACAGACACACAGACAGACACACAGACAGACAGACCATGTCGCGAAAACCACTTTTTTGGATTCAGGGGACCTCAAAACGTGAAGATCCATCAAAATCTCGACATCGAATTTTTGACATGAAACCAATACTTTCTCTCTATATATATATTACATATATACATAGGTAAGAGAAAGTAAAAAATCAATTATTTCCATAATAATTTAAACAAAAAAAAACATCTCAGATTGCATTGCAGATCAACTGCCCTCGGGCTTGGCCTAGTTGGTAGAGCGCCTGTCTTGTATACCAAGAGTCGAGGGTTCGGATCCCAAGCAATCGGATGATTTTATTTAAGCCATTTGGTATCCAAAGTGAGTGTGAATGGGAAAAAGTGTGTTAAAAAAAAAATGCGAATCAACTAAAAATACTACAAGTGGAAAACCCCCCGAAGGCTGCGCCCCCTGGATCCCCCCTGAGTTTTAAATTTCCCTCTCTGACTTAGTTTTAAATTTCCCTCCCTGACTTAGTTTTAAATTTCCCTCCCTGACTTAGTTTTAACTTCCCCTCTCTGACTTAGTTTTAAATTTCCCTCTCTGACTTAGTTTTAAATTCCCCTCTTTGACTCAACTTCCTTTTATTCTGGTTTAAAGAATTTTATATCAAAATAAACATATGGTATGTAATGTATTATTTTATTATCATTATACTATTATGTTAGTTTTAATAATCCCAATATTAAAATACTAATATATTCCCCGATAAACACTAAATTCAAAAAGAAAATTTTATAACCTTTCATCATTACTAAGGTTTTTAATTAAAGTTTATAGGAAATAATAATAATAAAAAGCAATTTATGTATTTACCTATTAAATAAATCATTAATATAAAGAGTAATTGATCTTAATCTTTATGATCAAATAAAATTTTTCATTTCATTCAGATACAGTATAAATAAATAAAAAAAAATCTAATATTGGGATATCAAAAAAAAAAATTTCAATTTTCAATAAATATACGAATCAATCAGTATTAAATGACAACCCAAAATAATATACTCTTTATATATTCAAAAAAACAGAAAATAGAAAATTTATTATATTTATCCTTGGACAGATTTTCTATCTAAAAAGTTTTATTTGAATCTTGAAACGAAATGGGTCAGGCCATTTGGGATTAGTGCTCTCAATGATAACTGAATTCAGAATGATATTATTTAAAATTTATGGTTGTGATAGATAAAAATGATATACGTATTTTTTTTTTACAAATTTAAGACCAAAAAATTTTATATTTTTATGAATAATATATGTTATATAGTATAAGTCTATGAAGAATGTTTATTTATTTATTAGGTATATCAAAAATTGACTGACCCTTGGAGATTAAAAAGTTTTAAGAAGGCTCATATTAGCTATAGCTAATCGCATAAGCTGCGGATTATAAATCTGGAGTTGCTACACAGCTCAAAGTCGTCAAATCTCACTTGCTGTGTGTCTATTATTGGAGTTAATATGTTGAGAGATTAGAAGAAATAAAATTAAATTGCATCGGTCTAGTAGCTTGGCACTCAGAAATTTGTTAGTGTTTAGTGCGCGCATCACATTTTGGAAAACGCTGCTTTAAGATTCGTACAACTATAAATAAAATGAATCATGAATTTTAATATATTTTTTTTTATATAAAATTATTTATATTATATCAAAATGTTATTTTTATAATGGTTTAATTTTCATGATTGATATAACTAAATAAAATTAATTTTCTCAATTTGCATATTTAATAAAAACAATCAATATATACATGGAATATATATTCCTCTATAAATAAAGCACATAGATATAGATATATAATATTATTATTATTAAACATAGTCTATACCATTTTGTCAATTTATTTTAATTATTTATTTGATATCAAAATATATATTAGCATAAATTTTTTAGTAGTAATATAATAATATAAAATGATGACGCGTATATTACTTACTGTTAGATAAAAAATAAAATAATAACTTTTCAGCTAGTTGGTGGTTTTCAAACAACACTCTTTAGAGTGTCTAAGCCAATAGATCGTTTAAGATAAAAATATTTACAAGATGAGTTGGTCTCTGATTAAAAAAAAACATTTAAAAAAAAATACTTTTTTAAAGTTTGGGGTGAAAAAGGGGGAAGCCATTTGGATACCAAATGGCTTAAATAAAATCGTCGGACTGCCTGGGATCCGAACCCTCGACCCTTGGTATAAAAGGCAGGCGCGCTACCAACCAGGCCAAGCCCGAGGGCAAAAAAATACTTGGAAACTTGTATTTATAAAAATGCTGAATTTACTTGAATAATTTCCTATCAATCTCATTGATCACAAAAAGCCAAAAATTTATAATTCTATACATTTGAAAATAAAATTTTTATCCATCCTTTATATTTCTAAATATTATAAGGGGGTTTTTTTTTTGAAGGGTGTGGAGGGGTAAAGTGGTAAATTATATTTTTTTTTTTTAAGGCCTTTTTCGGCATCTAAGGCCATTTAGACCCCATCCCTATTTATTTCAAATGATTTGAAGTCAAATCAAATGAAATAAATTTTTCTCGCTTGGGACGGGAGGCGAACCCGGGACCTCGGCGCGAGAAGCTAATGTCTTCCCACTGAGCCACGGCTCCCGGGCTATTATAAAATTACTTAGCTATTATAATTATAGATGGTTTATGATTCATATCCACAAAAAAATTGCTTCAAACAAGACGAGAACGTGTCGTAAAACGTTTTAGAAACCCAGTAGAGATCAAAAAAAATACACCTTTCTGCTTCAGAGCATTAGTTTGATAGCTATCAGCTCCAGCTATAGCTGGAGCTGCCATTCTAAGTTGATACGAGTATTTAGTAAAAATAAAAACATCAACCCTAAAATAGTAGTAGGCCTATTTTTTATTTTTTCCTTGGTCATCGCCCTTTGAGCATATGACCACTACCTATGTAGTATTTAGTAATATTTAATAAAAATTATTGAAAAATTAAAAAAAATTAATAATTCAAAAGCTAATTCATTTTCTTAGTCATTATTATAGAATGAACATATCTTAACACTAATCTAAAAACATCTCGATTGTCTAACCTTTCTCTTAAGATAAGTATAATTAATGAAGTAAAAAAAAAAATAATAATATGCTATTCCAATTTATTTTTCCGTTTTAAAATCAAATTCTAATCTTATATTTAGGTCATATAGGCCTATCTAGAAAAAGTTATATTACAAGAGAGGGAGAAATTTGAAATTGCATTTAGAGATGATCAAGTTTATAAATAAAAAAGTGGCAAGAGTCGTAACTAACATGATTAAAAATTTAAATTGGTTCGTTGACAGATAAGGGCTTTGC
>JAKCPI010010096.1:0-12362 GCA_023213315.1 Euborellia annulipes
TGTGTGTGTGTGTATGTGTGTCTGTGTGTGTGGACAGATATTTAGCATGAAGGAGTTGAGCTAGCGGATTGAAATTTTATATTTAACTTAGGTACCTTTGAAGAATCTCAAAATAAGCTTTTGAACAAAATCGGCCAAAAAGTACTAGTACTTTACTGATGTACTTTTTCAGTTTTTTTCGATTTTCTCAAAATTCCCTCCAAGGATTTTTTTTAAAATTCATAAATGAACTATTTTTTAGATGCTCTTTAAAATGTATATTCTCATTTTGCCGTTGAAATCTTCTGAAGACCACTTTACTCTTGTTCTTCATAGGAAAGATAGAAATGGTTGCCATGGTAACGGAATTTAAATCTTTTTCTTTTTATTAGATTAAAAATCAATTATTATTATTTTTTTTTTTTTTTTTATAAAAACATTCACACTTTTTTCTCATTCACACTCACACTCACACACACATTCACACTGTCTTTTCGGCAGCTCAGGCCATATAAGACATTTACGATATCCGTTATTTATGAATTTATATATATTAGGGTCCAGGCATTTTTATTTAAGCCATCTGGTATCCAGATGGCTTAAATAAAATCATCGGACTGCCTGGGGTCCGAACCCGCGACGTTTGGTATATGAGGTTAGCACGCCAACCTCTACACCACGCCCCGCGGGCAATTATTATTTAAATTCCCATTTTTTTAAATTTATTTGTGTCTTTAATTGTTTCAAAGAAAACATATATGTCTCTCTCTCACTTGCAAACATTATCGTCTCTCTCTACTCTTTTTAAATTCCCTTTCCACCTTATCTTCGCATAGGCCTAATGTTAATTTCCTATAGGGATTTGTATGTTAATTTCGATTCAAAAGGGGGTCCCCTTTAGAACTTTTTAGGCATTTAAAATTTTTTTTTCCAATTCTTATGAAATTTTGTATTTATTTACGATTCTATATTGTGTATAAAATGTCCAAATATGAGATTAAAATTTTTAAAAATAACCATAGTTTATTTGAAGCAGTCAACATTTAAAATGCAAGTTTGAAACTAAGATGCTATCGGAAACTAAATATATCTCGACACAAAAAATCTGGTGTGACCAGCACAGTGCACAACTTTCTCTTACCGAAGGGTAAGAGAAAGTTGTGTGCTGTGCGCCAGTCACACCAGATTTTTTTAATGTGTAAAAAGTTCCACAGAGGACTAGGAAAACGAAATTAACATGCAAATCCCCATATTAACGTTGGCTCTATGGAAAGAAGAGTCGGAAAATTAATTTGAAAAATCGAGAGTGTACAGTGAGGGAAAATATTAAGACCCACCAATGCGTTTTCTACTTGTGATTATTTCATATTTTATTATATATTTTTTAATGGAAACTTTCAAGGTTCAAACCTAGATAATTTTCAATAAAGATTTTTATTTTATTTTCTTTTACAAAAACAATGAAATAATCACTAGTAGGAAACACATGGGTGGGACTTAATATTGTCCCTCACTGTACAACAATCGTCTACCCCTCTCCTCCCCATCCCTCCGATTTAATAACAAATAGATTAATTAACTAAAATAGACGATGGGGGCTCAGGGGCGGGGGGCGATTTTAAATTTTTTTATTAGACTATAATATTTATTTTTTATTTTATTTTATTTATGAGACTATTAATTATACAAGTTTTTGTACGAGAGAGATGATTAAATTTTATCGCTAGAGAGAGAGAGAGAGGGAGATTTCCTGATATAATCTCTCTCTCTCTCTCTCTCTCTTAAAATTTATTAATTTAAGTTTAAACTCATAAATTAAGACCCAAGGAAAAAAAATAACGTAATTGATTATTTAAATAACATTTTTTTTTTTTTTTTTTTTTTGTAATTTCCTATTTAGGTAGAAGGGAGAAGTTTTTGTTTTTACTGTATCAGGGTTGAAACTATTCTATTATCCTTCTAATTCGTGTGGCTCTAATATATAAATAAATATATCTATTAACGACCTGCTTAGAGGAATTAGTCCCCGGTGGCTAGGTCTTATCAAATAATTCAAATTTATAATACAAAAAAAAAAAAATGTTGCTCCAAATTTTGTAACAATAAAATTAAATGAAAAAAATTGGGTTTGACCAAAAACAATCAGCTATTAAAATTCTCTCCGCATTGAAAGAAAAATTAGTCCAGTAGTTTTAGAGATAATTCGTTACAAATTAAAAATAAAAAAATTTCCAAACCAACGCCGAGTTAGACGGAAGAAGGGGTATAAGAGCTTAAGTTGCTTACGTAAGCATTTAAAAAAAGCAAAAACAACAAAAAATGTTTAAAAAAAAAAAAAACGAAACAAATTGCAACAATTTTAAAATTGATGTTTCAAGAAGATAAATGAAGTGAATGCTGCGACCGAAATTTCTTTATTAAAACAGTCCGTCATGGCTAACGATTCGACTCCAGAATTTGGACCATCTTCGAAAGTCTCATTTCAAATGAGAAAAGAGACGATAATAACGAGGCCCTTTCCGTTTTAGAGAGATTATACAGGGTACAATGATAAAACAAAAAGTATTGCAGATATCATTTTAATTATTTTTACTTTCTCTTACCTCTATATATATGTTAATATATATAGAGAGAGAAAGTATTGGATTCATGTCAAAAATTCGATGTCGAGATTTTGATGGATATACACGTTTTGAGGTCCCCTGAATCCAAAAAAGTGGTTTTCGTGACATGGTCTGTTTGTCTGTGTGTATGTGAACAAAATATCTCAAGAACGAAAAGAGCTAGAGGGTTGAAATGTTAATTTTAAGTTAGGCACTCCCATGGGATGTGACACAAAACTTTTGAACAAAATTGACCAAAGAGTATTAGTACTTTACTGATGTACTTTTTCAGTTTTTTTTCCGATTTTCTCTAAATTTGCTCCAACGATTTTTTTTTTTTAATTCAAAAATCACACACACACACACAGACATACCATGTCGCGAAAACCACTTTTTTGGATTCAGGGGACCTCAAAACGTGTATATCCATCAAAATCTCGACATCGAATTTTTGACATGAATCCAATACTTTCTCTCTCTATATATATTAACATTATAGAGGTAAGAGAAAGTAAAAAAGCACGAATTAACGAACTCTTTAAGGTGGAAATACGAATTAGAAGACGCTATAAGTGACCTAGAGCATACAAATAATAACAATTACTATTGTTTTTATATCTGTTATCGGGATTTTCTCTGGAGACTTGCAAATTCGTATGAATTAACCGGAATATACGAATAATCGGGATTCCACTGTATTATTACCCACTTAATCATTTCCTAAGTTCAAAAGAAAATAAAAAAAATTTTCCTCATTTAATTCATCCAAGTAAATAAAAAATAAATCCATCTTTGAAATTGAATAATGCAGTATAGAAAGAGTTAAGTTAACTAGTCTTTTCCAAGAAATTAACTTGCACTTTGATGAAATTTCTAGAAACGAGGTGGGAGGGGGCTATAATTGCCTTGCTCTACTGCTCTGCTTTGCTTTACTCTTCTAAGCTAATGATTCGGCCATATTTCGCCCAAGAAATGGCCAAAGTTTTGCGCTTACACAACAACAACAACAACAACGAGAGAATTTCGATCCTCTAGCGACGACGACGTCGCTTTGATTTAATCGAAATGAAACGACCGAGTGATTTTTTTTAACAAAACTTTGTTTAATTGCAACAAAATGAGTTTTTACCAAACTAACAATTGTATTGATTTATTTGTTACTAGCTAGCCTACTCGCCTTGGACTTTGCTTCATACGTTTTTTTTTTTTCAAAATGAATCTTAGACACCATTTTTTATCAAAATGAAACAAAAATGAAAAAAAAAAAAAAAAAAAATTGGGAAGATCAAGTAATTTCGGAGTCTATCCTGAAAAAATTATAAATCGCACAGTAGCCCCATAATTATTAATTAATATATACTGTATAATTATTCACTGGATAAAGGAGACAAAGCAACCAAGAAATTAAATAAATTTTTTATTTAAATGTTAAGTTTCGGCGTTTCGGTCGGCATTTATCAGGAATACTCAGGAATATTCAGGAATACAGCCAAGATTCCGGGACCCCACTAAATGGATACAACTCCTAAAGAATCCCTCACTACAAACAATAGATGCCCTCACTACATTCCTCCACACATCACAGCCATTTAATAAAGAACCGATCATCATTTTGTATTTTATAATGTTATTGTGTACGCGATTTTATTTTGTATCAGTTTTTGTTGGTATCATTTTCTTTTTGTGAAACTTTTATTACTGTCGGGATTGTTTGTAGTATGTAATTTCTAGTGTATTATTTTTTGCTGATCTATATTTTATATTATTATTTATTTTTGATGTTTATAATTTGTAAAATGTTGTTTTTAGCATGGCTTTAGGTCGAAAGTCAAATAAATGAAAAAAAAAATCTTCCTCAGGACAATTAATTGTTATAATAGAATAAATGTAGGAAGGGACAAACAGATAACTATTATTATTATTTATTTATTTACCCTCTCAAACTCACAACAGGACATCTTCCAAGAAATTAAAATAAAATAGAGAAAAACAAAAAAAAGGCAGGTCAATAAGTCCGTGACTTTTTTGAATTTCCCGCTTCTTAACTGAAATGGCAACACTGCTCATGTCAGCAGGCAACTACCAGCTGACTCCTGTCGAAATTTGAACTAGCTGGGTCTTTTAGTTTTTGTTTGACATCCATTAATAGCAGACTACCTCGTGATTTGAGAAGAAAATGGAAAAAAGTGAATTTCGTGTGCTCCATGGCAAAAATTGGGATACGAATTGCTCTCTCATCCGCGCTATTCTCCGGATTTAGCCCCGAGTGTCTTATTTCTTGTTTCCAAACCTGAAAAAATGAGATTTGACTCCAACGATGATTTTGATGCCCTCGACAAATCTTATTTTTTGGAAGGGATAAAAAAATTGGAAAAACGTTGGACAAAGTGTATAGAGCTCAAAGGAGACTACGTTGAAAAATAAAATAATTTTTTATCCAAAAACCTGTGTTTCAATCAAAAAGTCACGGACTTATTGACCTTTATAAATTGTATAATTAGCTACAGTAGTTGGAAAGAGAAAAAAAAGAATTAGTTTCGTCTATATTTTACATTGTTCTCGTTTTCTATCCTTTTCAGGACACTCAATGAATCAACCAAAAACAATATTTAAATGAATACAATATTTGACATCCTCGAGGATGGCCACAAATGTCGTGAAAATTCTTGTAGAAAAAAAAATAATAATTAAATTTAATATATGGAATAAAAATTATTTGCGCAAATAAAATATAATAAAAAAAACTTTTTAAAAAAATGCTTTTATTTAAATTGAACTAAAAAGCGAAAAATAATTTAATTGTTCTTGTTAAAATTGTTGAATATTTATGACTTAAAATAAAAGCGTGGGGCTCACATTGATAGCTTAAGGAATTGTCTATACTTAGAACCTCGGAATCCCTTCGAAGTGCCCCACGCTTTTATTTTAAGTCATAAATATTCAACAATTTTAACAAGAACAATTAAATTATTTTTCGCTTTTTAGTTCAATTTAAATAAAAGCATTTTTTTAAAAAGTTTTTTTTTATTATATTTTTATTTTAAACTTTTTTAGTCTTTTTTATTATAGAGTATTAAAAAAAACAAGGCTGGATGCGTGAAATAAAGTACCACATTAGTTTGGTCTATTTTGGTAAAACCCAACTCACAATTTGCGACATCAAAAATGACCCTTAAATATCAAATTTCACACCTCTAGCCCATCGGGAAGTCTTTTGAAATTAGATTATTACGCGAGAGGTTTCAAATAAAGTACCACATTAGTTTGGTCTATTTTGATCAAAACCACCATATAGTGGCGTCATCAAAAATGACCCTTAAGTATTACATTTCACACCTCTAGCCCATCGGGAAGTCTTTGGAAATTACATTAATTCGCGAAGGGTTTCAAATAAAGTACCACATTAGTTTGGTCAATTTTGGTCAAAACCACCATATAGTGGCGTCATCAAAAATGACCCTTAAGTATTACATTTCATACCTCTAGCCCATCGGGAAGTCTTTGGAAATTACATAAATTCGCGAAGGGTTTCAAATAAAGTACCACATTAGTTTGGTCAATTTTGGTCAAAACCACCATATAGTGGCGTCATCAAAAATGACCCTTAAGTATTACATTTCATACCTCTAGCCCATCGGGAAGTCTTTGGAAATTACATTAATTCGCGAAGGGTTTCAAATAAAGTACCACATTAGTTTGGTCAATTTTGGTCAAAACCACCATATAGTGGCGTCATCAAAAATGACCCTTAAGTATTACATTTCATACCTCTAGCCCATCGGGAAGTCTTTGGAAATTACATAAATTCGCGAAGGGTTTCAAATAAAGTACCACATTAGTTTGGTCTATTTTGATCAAAACCACCATATAGTGGCGTCATCAAAAATGACCCTTAAGTATTACATTTCACACCTCTAGCCCATCGGGAAGTCTTTTGAAATTACATAAATTCGCGAAGGGTTTCAAATAAAGTACCACATTAGTTTGGTCTATTTTGATCAAAACCACCATATAGTGGCGTCATCAAAAATGACCCTTAAGTATTACATTTCACACCTCTAGCCCATCGGGAAGTCTTTTGAAATTACATTAATTCGCGAAGGGTTTCAAATAAAGTACCACATTAGTTTGGTCAATTTTGGTAAAACCCTACTCACAATTTGCGTCTTCAAAAATGACCCTTAAATATCAAATTTCACACCTCTAGCTCATCGGGAAGTGTCCTTTACAAAGACTCAAAGTTGGTGACCTTGAAAGAGTAAGTTAAATAAAAGCATTTAACATAGAGCCAAGGGAATAGAGTAAGTAGAATTAGCGCGATTAAACCGGTAAAAAAAGAGAGAGAGAGGGAGAAAAGGGAGGGGGGGGGAAATACAATTAAATAAATTTTATCTCGCTAAGAAATGCAAAAAAAGAGTGAAAATATTTTTATTATTAAATAATAACATATGTATTTAATAACAAATAATGTAATAGTAGTTAAAGAATTCAGTCTAGTATTTTTTTAAAATTTGTTTTAAGGTTTTTTTTCGGTATCTGTAAGCCCATTTAGACCCTATGGTTATTTTTTTTTTAACACTCACACTTTTTTCTCATTCACACTCACACACATAACACAACTTTCGATTATCGAAGGTAACAGAAAGTTGTGTGCTGTGCGCCAGTCACACCAGATTTTTTTTTATATTGTAAATATTCAATATTTATCATTGTATTAATCTACTAGATATATATTGATAAGTAAATATATTTGAATAAGTTTTTTTTTTTGAGGGGGGGGGGGGGGAGGGTAAAAAAGGGAGGATTATATTTATTTTTAATCAAATTTCACCGACAGTTTAATAAAAATATAACAAAAGTTTAATTAATTAAATAAATACATACATATGTCATAAAATACTAATTTTATCGACATGATATCCAAATATAAAAAAAATACATCAGTAAAGTTCTAGTACTCTTTGGCTGATTTTGATAAAAAGCTTATTTTCACTTCTCAGGTGGGTGCTCAACTTAAATATAAAATTTCAATCTTCTAGCTCAATTCCTTCATGCTTTAAATTGAAAACACACACACACACACACATACACTGACAGACAGATCATGTTGTGAAAACTTTTTTGGATTCAGGGGACCTCAAACGTGTATATCCATCAAAATCTCGACATCGAATTTTTGACATGAATCCAATACTTTCTCTCAATACAGGGTGTCCCAGGTGTCACGCACCCCATTGTTGGGATCGAAAGAGAAAAATATTCTGAGCCCGAAAATCCATGTTTGGAATTTTTTGATTAAGTAGCTAATTAGTAATTAATTAATAAAAGTGACCAATCAGGAGCGAGCTACAGAAGAATAGAAAATAAGTGGGATAGTAGTAGATAAATGACAGAGAAGCTTCACGTAAATTGTTTTGGTTAATTAATAAAATAATAATAATTTTTGAAATACAACAATTAAAGACTTAGGATTAATGACAATTTACCTAATGCTTCTCTGTCATTTATTTCGATTATTTAATTGTTGTATTTCAAAAATAATTATTATTATTTCATTAATTAACCAAAACAATTTACGTGAAGCTTCTCTGTCATTTATCTACTACAGTGGTTCCTAACCTTTTTTGGCCCATCGCCCCTTTCTGGAGGTTGACTAACACCTATCGCCCCCCCCCCCCTTTTCATTTTCATTGCATGATTTAAAATTTTTAACAAAAAAGTACTTTATTTCAAAGTGAATCACTCAAGTTCCTCAGATAACGTTTTCTTTTCAAAGTGAATACAGCTGCAGAAATATTGACTGAAACGTTGAAATTTTCAAATGTGAGTAGGATGGTAGCCAGGAAAGAAATCAGACAAAAATTTAATTAATCTTTATCTAATTTTTAATTTCGATTGCCGACGTTTCGGACGCAAATCGCATCCTTCCTCAGGACAATAGGTAGTTAGTAAAAAATACAGATATGATACTACCTGTTGCCCTGAGGAAGGATGCGATTTGCGTCCGAAACGTCGGCAATCGAATTTAAAAATTAGATATAGATTGATTAAATTTTTGTCTGATTATTTTCCTGGCATAATCTTTTAAAAATCTAATAATAATTTTATTCTTATGAAGAAAATAACAAAATGGATCTTTTTTCGGTCAATCTTTATTTAATGAAAACAAAAATGACAAAAATTATTAATCAATTCTAGATTGGGACGTTTCAATTCTAGATTAGAATTATCTTCAGACTATTTTTTTTTATGTCAATATTTTTACTTTTTCCTCTTCTTTCCTGACCCTCCTGTAAATAGAAGATTTTTCTCTTTGATTTATTCTTTTAAATTTTAGTTAACTCTAATAATTTTTCCCCCTTTGAATACTCATCGCCTCCCAATCGCCCCCGCTTATTTATCGCCCCCCCTGATATCTCAAATCGTCCACTTGGGGGCGATCGTCCCCAGGTTGGGAACCACTGATCTACTACTATCCCACTTATTACTTTCTCTTAGCCTATATATGAAATATATAGAGAGAGAAAGTATTGCGATCATGTCAAAAATTCGATGTCGAGATTTTGATGGATATACATGTTTTGAGGTCCCCTGAGTCCAAAAAAGTGGGTCCCGCAAATTGGTCTGTGTGTGTGTGTGTCTGTGTGTGGACAGATTTTTAGCATGAAGGAATTGAGCTACCGGATTGAAATTTTATATTTAACTTAGGTACCTTTGAAGAATCTCAAAATAAGCTTTTGAACAAAATCGGCCAAAAAGTACTAGTACTTTACTGATGTACTTTTTCAGTTTTTTTCGATTTTCTCAAAATTCCCTCCAAGGATTTTTTTTTAAAATTCATAAATCAATTATTTTTTAGATGCTCTTTAAAATGTATATTCTCATTTTGCCGTTGAAATCTTCTGAAGACCACTTTACTCTTGTTCTTCATAGGAAAGATAGAACTGGTTGCCATGGTAACCGAATTTAAATCTTTTTCTTTTTATTAGATTAAAAATCAATTATTATTTAAATTCCCATTTATTTTATTTTATTTGTGTCTTTAATTGCTTAGGAGAAAACATATATATCTCTCTCTCTCTCACTTGCAAACATTATCGCCTGTCTCTCCGCCTTCTCTCATAGGCCTAATGTTAATTTCCTATAGGGATTTGTACGTTAATTTCGATTCAAAAGGGGGTCCCCTTTTGGAACTTTTACGCATTTAAAAATTTTTTTTTCCAATTTTTATGAAATTTTGTATTTATTTACGATTCTATATTGTATATAAAATGTCCAAATATGAGATTAAAATTTTGAAAAATAACCATAGTTTATTTCAAGCAGTCAACATTTAAAATGCAAGTTTGAAACTAAGGTGCTATGGGAAACTAAATATATCTCGACACAAAAAATCTGGTGTGACCAGCACGGTGCACAACTTTCTCTTACCGAAGGGTAAGAGAAAGTTGTGTGCTGTGCGCCAGTCACACCAGATTTTTTCTTATTCTTCTGTAGCGCGCTCCTGATTGGTCACTTTTATTAATTAATTACTAATTAACTGACTTAATCAAAAAATTCCAAACATGGGTTTTTGGGCTCAGAATATTTTTCTCTTTCGATCCCAACAATGGGGTGCGTGACACCTGGAACACCTTGGATATATAGAGGTAAGAGAAAGTAATAATAATAATAAATAAATTGAATCTCAAATGGCCTTAGTAGCCGAAAAAGGTTAAAAAAAAAAAACCCTTTGAAAGAAATTTTCATATCTTTATGAGATTGAAATGAGTCTTGTAGAACGTATTGAAGAATATTTCTCTCAAAAAACAATTATTAATAAAAGTGAATGTAACATTTTGTTGCAATTTTCAATTTTCTCTCTCTCATCTTTTAAGAGAACTTTATATAAGATTTTTTTTTTTTTTAGCCCTGACCACCATGTTCTCTTGTCTTTATCTTATCATTTACCATCCATCCATTTGTGGATATGTTGTTCTCAAGATAAATGACCGCCTCTCTCCCTTTCCCTTTGCTGCTAGCACGAAATTTGATACACAGATGGTCTCTCCTAAGTAAAAAAAAAAAATATATATATATACACGGTCGTATATAACCTCGTTTATTACAGACTAGTTTTAAATTCAATCAGCCAACCCTTGGCTACCCAAACTAAGGAAGAAATGGAATGATTCAATTTGATATACTTAGATAAAAAAAAAGACATGGAATGGAAGTTTTTTGTAAAATCTGGTGTGACTGGCGCAGAGCACATAACTTGTCAACGTGCTTGTCAGATCAGATAACAGTCACATTCCTTAAGGTGCGCGTCTCGAAAAACCGTTAAAACACGATTGACTCGAGGCTGCAAGAGATGGCGTTAGTGTTCCCCATAGGAATATAAGGAACTTATTCCATTTCATTCTAGAGCTTCCAGCTAATTAATTAAGGGTAGAAAATTAATTATTTTTGAATACAATGATTACTAATTTAATTATCTATAAGATATAGAGCGAATTTTTTTTTAAATATATTTTATTTAATGCGATTAATCTAAAAAAAAAAATTTTTTCGAAAATCAAAAAAAAGGGCTTCTATTATTTGTAGATATTTTAAATAGTCTTTAATTAAAAAAAAATTTGAGGTCGATAGCTTGAAAATTGTGGCAGCTGGAAAGTCCCAAAATTAGCACCCCGAGACCTTAACTTAACGGAAAATTTTTGTTATGATGGATTTGCAGCCCTGATGAGGGAGATTTCGGGCTTTTGGACACCCCCTCTGATTTATCACAGGGCTACCCGATAAAATAGCCTCCCCACCAGGGCTGCAAATCCATCATAACAAAAATTTTCCGTTAGGGAATATGTCCCAAGTTAAGGTATTTGACTGTTTGACTTAGTTTCCCATAGCACCTTAGTTCGAAACTTGACCACTTGCATTTCAATAGTAAAAAGTAAAAAAGTCAATTGATTAAAAATTTCCAGAGTCTCTGTTAGTATTTTAAATTGTGACTTGAAGCTTAAGGTGCGCGTCTCGGGGTGCTAATTTTGGGACTTTCCAGCGGCCACAGTTTTGAAGCTATCGACCTCAATTTTTTTTTTAATTAAAGCTATTTAAAATATCTACAAAATAATAGAAGCCCTTTTTTTGATTTTCGAAAGAAAAAGTTTTTTTTTAGATTAATCGCATTAAATAAAAATATTTTAAAAAAAGGAGCTCAATCAGTTGTAGATAATTAAATTAGTAATCATTGTGTTAAAAAATAATTAATTTTTTTGCCTTTAATTAATTAGCTGGAAAGTCTAGAATGAAATGGAATAAGTCCCTTATATTCCTATGGGGAACACTAACGCCATCTCTTGCAGCCTCGAGTCAATCGTGTTTTAACGGTTTTTCGAGACGCGCACCTTAATGAGTGATGCCGGGAGAATTATAGAACCGAAACTCCTCAACCACAAGGAATTAAACTCATTTGGAAAAATATAAAACCTTGTATTTTTTTATTTTTCCCCTTCCTACATCCTTGCCGAAAAATCAGCTTGGTTGAGGAGTTTCGGTTGACTATGGTTATTTTTTAAAAATTTTAATCTCATATTTGGACATTTTATACTCAATAGAGAATCCTAAATAAATACAAAATTTTAGAATTGGGAAAAAAATTTTTCAATATGTAAAAAGTTACCCCCTTTTGAATCGAAACTTGCATTTCCAAATCCGCCATTTGGATACCAAATGGCTTGAATAAGAATGCCTGACCCTTAATAGAGATATTAACAAATAATTAGTATCGTTTAGTCTTAT
>JAKCPI010010097.1:0-31776 GCA_023213315.1 Euborellia annulipes
AATAACCACTTTGTAGAGCCAGTGGTGACTTGGGTTGCAAGCCCCATTTCTTTTCCTATGGCTTTTTTGCAAGTATACAGGGCACATAAAGCTTTCCTTGTCCTTTCTTGTGTATTACGGTTCCAGTTTAGCTTGTTATCTAGGGTTAATCCCTGAAATTTAGCTTGATCTGAAAGGCGTAGTGTTACTCCCCTACCGACGGTAAAGTAAAGTGGGGGATCCTTCTCTTTTTTGTGTAGAGGACCAACTCTGACTTCATTGGATTCACTCCAAGACCGCATTCACTGCACCATTTAGTTAGCCTCGTCAGAGCTCTCTGTAGCAAGGATGAGAGCGTATCTAGAAATTTTCCAGATGCCGCCAAGGCAATATCGTCAGCATAGGCGACTACCTCGCAGCCTGCCTGGTCCAGTTCCACTAGTATTTTGGTTGAGGGTTAAGTTCCACAGGAGAGGTGATAGAACTCCTCCTTGAGGTGTGCCCCTCACCGGATATCTCCTTATCGTGGCTTTCCCTAATTCAGAGTTTATCACTCTGCTTCTTAGCAGTTGGTTGATGAACTCCTTAAGTGGTGTGTCTACCCCTAGACCCACCAGAGATGAGATTATCGCGTCTGGCTTGATATTATTGAAGGCTCCTTCTATATCTAGGAAGGCTACCAGTGTGTTCTCTTTGTGATGCATAGATTTTTCAATTTTATGAATCAGAGTATGTAGGGCTGTTTCTACAGATTTCCCTTTTCTATATGCGTGTTGAGATTCGGACCATCTCGAAGGCTCAATACTTCCCTTCATGTGGTTTTCCATGAGTCTCTCCAGCGTCTTTAGGAAGAATGATGATAGACTAATTGGTCTAAAATCCTTGGCCATGCAGTGAGATGTCCTTCCCCCCTTTGGGTATAAAGACAACTCTGACCTCCCTCCACAGCTTTGGTACGTAGCAGAGATTAAGGCAAGCCCCGAAGATTACCTCCAGCCACGGAATGATCTCCTCCTGGGCCACCTGTAACTCTGCCGGAATAATGCCATCAGGCCCGGCCGCTTTATATGGCATGAACCCATTTATGGCCCATCGTAACACGTCTTTCTTGACTATTTTGTGGGCATAATCATAACTTCTTATAGAAGTTGGCTGTCGAGGTTCTTCCAGTTTACAACCTGGGAAGTGGGTATCCATAAGTAGCTCTAGTGTTTCCGAGCTTGATGAGCTCCAGCTGCCTCCCACCGTTTTGATGTATTCAGGCATTTCTGGGTTAGTGGCTAGGATTTTGCGCATTCTGTTTGCCTCAGGTATTCCTTCCATCTTAGTGCAGAAGGTTTGCCAGGAGGTTCTTTGTGCTTTCCTAACTTGTTTTTTGAATTCTCTTAGACTGGCCTTGTATTCTTCCCATTTGTTGGTGACTTTGGCCAGATTGAATAGCCTGCGACATTCCCTTCGTTGGGTTGATATTTCAGGCTTCCACCCAGGTGGTTTTTGCTTGCCTCTTATCACATGGACTGGGCATGCGTCTCTGGCTGCTTGATTGCAGGCTTGCGTGAGAGTTCCTACGGCTTTATCCAGATCTTCCCTTGTTACGGGTTTGACTGGTTTGTGTGGTAGGAGTCTACTAAGGATGGTTTTATATTTTTCCCAGTTAGTGTTTTTCCTGTTCCAGTACACGGATGAGTCTGGCTTCTTCAGTTCCAGACTGAACCCTATGTACTGGTGGTCAGAGAAGGAGTGTTCTTCCAGAACTCTCCAATTTTTTACCAAATCAGCTGATTGTTCATTGACAAGTGTAATGTCCAGAACTTCTCGCCTAATTGAGTTAATAAAGGTAGGAGTATCTCCCAAATTACATATCTCAAGATTATTACTAAGGATATAATCAAAGAGTAACTCACCTCGATTGTTGGAGTTTGTGCTGCCCCATGAAGTGTGGTGTGCGTTCGCATCTGCTCCGATTATCAATGGCATCCTTCTCTTGCCTGCTTCCGCAATGGCTTTCTGAAGTTTGCTGGGAGGAGGAGGCTCGGTGTCGTCGTATGCCATGTAAGTGGAGGCTAGCCAGATGGTTTGCGATTGGAGTTCCACCGCAATTACCACTGTGTCTCTGTCACAGAATTCAGAAATCCTGAAAGTATTGTAGGTATTCCTTATAATAATACAGGATCTGGGTTTACCTGAATCCTGCATGTAGAAAATCCTGTAGTTTTTGGATTTTAGTCCCTTCACCTGGTCTTGTACAACCCATGGTTCTTGGACTAAAATCACATCCTCTCCTTTTGATGTCAGGCGGAGTGATAGAGCAGCCGAAGCTGCTTTGGAGTGGTGCAGGTTAATTTGCACCACTTTCATCCCCTGCAGGCTCCTTCCTCTCTTTGGTCCTGGAGCCATTTTCTTCGTTTAGGAGGAGATCTTCATCCTCTATGGTCTGAAGTCTCTCCAGAAGTTCACCTGTGGCTCGGACCTCGCTGTCCCCATCAAGGGATGACAGACTGTCGGTATCCTGCACGTCCATCAGGGGATCCCCTTTGTCCGGTTTTGGAGGTTCCTCCGACTCCCCCTTTCCTTGTTGGACCTCCGGGAGTCCTTCCTGTAGACACGCAGGGAGATCGAGTCGAATCCGTAGCTGATCTCTCCACTGGTGTTCTTTAGAGGTGCCAGTGATTCTTCATTGAGTATTACGATGGCTTGCCTGGAATTTCCTACGATTTCACCCACTTTGGCTACTTTCCAGTCATGAGTGGGGAGATCGGGTTGGAGAGCTGGATTATTTCCAAGATTTCCTGGGGGATCTGAGGGTTCTATTGGAATACGGGTGCGAGACCTCGGTCTGTTCGGGATCATGTCCTCTATAACAGCCTCGAGTCTCGACCCGGGCCATACCTCTCCCAATTTGGAAATTGCCAGCTTGTATAGGTCAGCTGATCTCTGATCTGCGCAAGAGATCAGCTTGACATGCCCTTGATGCCATCCTGCATCTCGGCATCGTGGTGGAGGTCCAGGGTTCTCCTTCATGACCTCCTTGTATACTTTGAGGAGGGCGACTTCGACCATCTTCCAGTTACCCGGTGAGATGGTCCCGTCCGGATTGCTCTTGTCAATCACTGCCCATTGTATTTGATCCTTACTGGCCTCATTTGAGGGTCGTGGATCTTGTCGAGGGGAAGGTCCTTGCCTCGCCTTTTGGCTTGAGGTTGGATGTCTTCATTGGAGCGCGGCCTTTTGGCCTGCGCTTTCCTCCTTTTCCTTAAGTGATTCCTCTCTTTCGGTTATCACCTTTTTTGCCCATTGCAGGGAATCTCTTTCTGGCTCCGTTAGATCCTTTTCAGGGATGTCTTTGAGCCTGCCTACCAGTCTGTAGGCGGCCCTTCTATTCCTGTAGGCCTGAAGGGATGGCCCAATGTGCCTGCTGGTTGTAGACCCTGTTCCGCTTGGACCAGGATCGTTTTTTGGAGTGCTAGTCCCTGGTTTGGTGTCCATGGGTGCTCTCTTAGTGTTGCCTCCGGTAGCTGGCCCGGGCTCAGGATTTTTGAGCACGGTACGTGCGGGGCTTGTTTAGGATGGCCCATTTTCCCTCTGTGGGTAGAAGTGTGTTCCCTTTTCTGGGTGGGCACGCCTCTCCCTCTCTGGGATGGAATGGATGGATTGGTCCTCCCTTCCCGGGTAGGAGATCTCCCTTCTCGGGTAGATGAGGATTTAGGTTTATTAAATTTATTATTTTGAAACATCTGGTTCTTACGGCCCCGTGGTTGAGGCCACACCAAGGGCTGCACGCGACCGCTGGTCGCGACCAGCGGTCGCGTGCAGCCCCCGGTATGACCCGAGGCCAAGGTGTAGTGGAGGAAAGGACGGTCGACCATGCCGGAGCCCCACAGCATGGCAAGCCCTACATACTCCCGGATTCGGGCTGGTGTCCGGGAGGCTCCGTTAGAATACAGCCTGTATACCCCCTGGCTGCAAACCTCCAATGGGCACGGAACGCTTAACACCCTGGATTAGGGGGGGATGTCTTTGTCAGACCCTTCGGTAGAGGCCTGTCCGGTATGGGTATCCCTGTCCGGCATAGCCCTCCACTTCACTAGGGCACGCAAGCCCCCCGCCACGACAAGGCGCCATCCCTGGGGGGAAATAACATACAAGTTATTTTATTAAATTTTTTTTTATAAATTTTTGTATTCTAATTACTTTCTCTTACCTAAGTATATATGTAATATATATATAGAGAGAAAGTATTGGATTCATGTCAAAAATTCGATGTCGAGATTTTGATGGATCTTCACGTTTTGAGGTCCCCTGAATCCAAAAAAGTGGTTTTCGCGACATGGTCTGTCTGTCTGTGTGTCTGTGTGTGTTCAATTTTAAGCATGAAGGAATTGAGCTAGGAGGTTGAAATTTTATATTTAAGTTAAACACCCCCCGGGACCGGAAAAATAAGCTTTTAATCAAAATCGGCCAAAGAGTACTAGTACTTTACTGATTCACTTTTTCAGTTTTTTTCGATTTTCTCAAAATTTGCTCCAACGATTTTTTTTAAAATTCATATATCAACTATTTTTTAGTTGCTCTTTAAAATGTATATTCTCATTTTGTGATTGAAATCTTCTGAAGACCACTTTACTCTTGTACTCCATAGAAAAGATAGGAGAAATGGTTGCCATGGTATCAAAATATAAACATTTTGCCATACTTATAAATTTTACATCTTGAATTCAATTGTACCCTACTGCCGGAAACTAAATACATGTCGACACAAAAAATCTGGTGTGACAAGCACAGTACACAACTTTCGATTACCGAAGGTAAGAGAAAGTTGTGTGCTGTGCGCCAGTCACACCAGATTTTTTTTTTTTGTTCTATTAATTAATTTTCTTATTTACCTTACACTGTTTTTGTTTTTCTTGTGAGTAATTAAAATAAAATATACACACCCCTCTCTCTCTCTCCTTTTTCTTTCCTCACACACCCACACATTTTAAAAGCATTAAATCTAATATTCCTTAGAAACAAGCAAGCAGGAAAGTTTAAAGGGCTTTTGAAAAATAAGTTTTTATTTATTTATTAACTAAGCTTGAAAAAAAAAAATAAATAATTGATAATTTTTTAATTTAAGTTAAAGAGTTTAAAAAAGGAGAAAGAGAGAGGAAGAGAAAGGTGTGAAGGAGGAAGGGATTAGTATATTAGAGAGAGAGAGAAAGTAGAAAACATTTTATTTTATAAAATTCCCATATTTAATTGATAACTTTTTCTTTAATTTTTTTTTTTTATTTACAAACTCCTCCCCCGTCTGCATTCCGTTTCTACTTTTTAATATCCTTTCTCACCTTTTTAAAGAAAGCCTGATTAAAATATTAATGAATATTTTAGTTTTTCTAAAAATAAATACAACATTCAAAAAAATCCCATGAAAATACGTCAAGTAGTTTCAGAGCTTTTTTAGTCAATAGAATTAAAAATTAAAACAATTAAATCTCCCAATTATTATTTTATAATGAGATATATATTATAATTTTATTTATTCAATTTTTGTCATTCATATTTAAGAGAAAATAAAATTCTCTAATTTGGATTCTATGCAATTAAAATAATTTTTAATTAAATCTCACATTTGATTAAATTAAATTTTAATTGCATTTTTATTTCGTCTTCCTTATAAATTGAGAGCGCAAAATTTTTGATACTTTTTTTATTAGATATCTCCAACAATTTCATATAATCATATTATTAAACATATTGTTACGAAGTCACGCGAAATTGTCGATATGGCAACCCTGTTGTCAAAGGACAGATTGTTTATATAATTTTTGTTTTGTATATGTTTTTTATTTTTCCTAATAAACGCTTGTCTTTTTGTTATCTTGTGCAATTCCTGTTTTAATTTTCCGATCTGTCTCATATATGTAACAATATTTTCGAAAAAGACTTCAAGTTGGATCTTTTATTTCTGATGAGGAAAGTTGAAATTTAATATATAAGACGAATTATAAAAAAATAATTGTGAGATTCAACTATTCAATTTTTAAATTGATAAAATATAATTTTTAAAATATTTTAAAATGATTCAAATCATCAATTACTAAATAAATATTGTTCTCAGTTTTTAACATGCATCTATTGATTTCCCATTTTCCAATTATTAAGGTTTTTCGGATAGTACATCGTAAGTCATAATAGAATCTAAATTTGTTTTTAAATAAAATTAAAAATTTGAATGCCAAAATTCCTTATTATAATTTAGTCGTGACCTATCATAGTTTATAATTGGATTAAGTTAATAATTTAATTACCAAAAATAATAAATGAATGACTTTGACTCGAGCAGTTTTTCACGTAATATAGAACTGGCAACATTGCATTCATCAGCTATCTATTTTAAATCTTAAACGCCTTAAATTTTATTTTATTTAATATATTACAATGTTTAATGCAAATCAGTTTAATCACAATGGACGATTTGCGAGAAAAAATATCGTAAAATGGAAAAAAAAAATGTAACTGACAGCTTGAAAAGAGATTATTTTATGCGACGTTGCCAGGCTGGTCTGACTCTCGATGCTTCCTTATTTTTAAATATTGGCGAGCCCGGGAGCCGTGGCTCAGTGGGAAGACATTAGCTTCTCGCACCGGAGTCCCGGGTTCGCTTCCCATCCCAAGCGAAGAAAATTTATTTCATTTGATTTGACTACAAATCATTTGAAATTTAAAAGCGGTCGGCAGAAACTTTTGATTTTATTTTTAACGTAATCCTCGGAAGTGAATTAATAAAATGTAAGTTTTTTTGTTTTTGTATCAGATGCAGAAGGTGCCTATATAATTCAATATGTGTGCGTTTCGTCGTTATTCCCCATAGGCTACATGTTAAATTTCAATTTTTTAAAAATTAATTACACGATAACCCTGTGTCAGATCTGCTTCAAAATTTTATTTTATACGTATTTGATAGTGATTAATAACATATTAAAAAATTAGCTTTTAATCTACCAAAGTGCTTTAATGTCCGAACAACCTTAAGTTAAGAATAAAAACGCGATTTTAAGGTTGTGCGGACATTAAAGCACTTTATTAGATTAAAAGCTAATTTTTTAATATGTTATTAATCACTATCACATACGTATAAAATAAAATTTTGAAGCAGATCTGACCCAAAGTTATCGTGTAATTAATTTTTATAAAATTGAAATTTAACATGTAGCCTATGGGGAATATCGACGAAACGCACACATATCGAATTATAAAGCCACCTCTGATATAGATAAAAAAACAGAAAAACTTACATTTTATCAATTCACTTCCGAGGAATACGTTAAACATAAAATCAAGAGTTTCTGCCCAACGCCTTTAAAGATATTTTAACAAGAAAGTCAAAAAATTCTCCAAAATGACAGTCGCCAATATTTAAAAATAAGGAAGTCTCGAGAGTCAGACCAGCCTGGCAACGTCGCAAATAATTCTCTTTTCTAGCCGTCAGTTACATTTTTTTTCCATTTTACGATATTTTTTCTCGCAAATCGTCCATTGTATTTAAACTGATTTGCATTAATCATTGTAATATATTAAATAAAATAAAATTGAAGGCTTTTAAGATTTAAAATAGATAGTTGATGAATGCAATGTTGCCAGTTCTATATTACGTGAAAAACTGCTCGAGTCAAAAGTCATTCATTTATTATTTTTGGTAATTAAATTATTAACTTAATACAATTATAAACTCTGATAGGTCACGACTAAATTATAATAAGGAATTTTGGCATTCAAATTTTTAATTTTATTTAAAAAAAATTTAGATTCTATTATGACTTACGAGGTACTGTCCGAACAACCTTAATACCCTTAATTGAATAATTTTCTGAAAATTTTCAGTTAAAAGCCTACGATCCGAAAAAAGTTTCACTTCCATCGTGGTTTCATAAAATCACACAATGTTCTTTTATTCTTCGTAGCTCCGTGCCATTTATGAAACGCAAGTGTTCAAATTTGGAACTAAGGTGTCGCAACAAATTTTAAATTTTTTATTACGAATTCATTTAGTTATTTTAATTTGATTGGTTTCGTTAACCTCGGTGGTTTTATTTCATCCCTCTATCCTTTTTTTTTTCTTTTCTATTTCACCTTTTTTTTTTTTTATATTGAGAATTTATTTTTAAACTCGATGGTGAATGAATAATAAATAAAATCAGTTTATTTATTATTTCTTTTCAATGAATGAGTTTATTATTAATCAAATAAATGAGTTTATTTTAGAGTGTTGTGATTTATTTTATTTTATTTTTTTTTCTCTTTTCTTATTTATTTATTTATACTATATATGAAAAATAAATTACATATAATGTTATATAGGCCTATATATAACTAGCTGAATAGCGTGTGTTCGGCGGTGGAGGTGGAGCGGAGGGGCGGGGGATCTTTTTTGATATTTTAACCAATCACCAAGCCCCCCTGTTGTCATCCCTTTTAGTCTCTTGTGTATTTTTACTTTCTCTTACCTCTATATATATGTTAATATATATATAGAGAGAAAGTATTGGATTCATGTCAAAAATTCGATGCCGAAGGCGATAGCATTGTTAATTATTTTATTTATTAGGATTGGATAAAGGGTTGAAAAATTGAAAAAAATGTTTTTTAAATTTATTTTAGCTAAATCGAAGCTAAATAAATAGAAAACATTCAAAAAATAGGGTTGATTCTTATTTTGATTAGGGGGGGGGGGAATGAAGGGTTGAATATTTAAGAAAGGCCTTGGAATATTCCAAATCACTTGTTGACATTCTTTTCCAGTTATAAATATAGTTAGATTAGAGCAAAAGGTATTTTTTTACTTTTAATAAAAAGGGAATTGTTATTTTCATCTGTTTTATTCCTATACAAAGAGAGAAGAGACAAGTTTCTCTCGTTCAGTCGAGTTGGTGGCCGGGCGACAGGCGCGCCGAGCTGCTCTGTTTTTTTTTTACTTTCTCGTACCCTATATATGAAATATATAGAGAGAGAAAGTATTGCGATCATGTCAAAAATTCGATGTCGAGATTTTGATGGATATACATGTTTTGAGGTCCCCTGAGTCCAAAAAAGTGGGTCCCGCAAATTGGTCTGTGTGTGTGTGTGTGTGTGTGTGTGTGTGTGTGTGTGTGTGTGTGTGTGTGTGTGTGTGTGTGTGTGCGTCTGTATGTGTGGACAGATTTTTAGCATGAAGGAATTGAGCTACCGGATTGAAATTTTATATTTAACTTAGGTACCTTTGAAGAATCTCAAAATAAGCTTTTGAACAAAATCGGCCAAAAAGTACTAGTACTTTACTGATGTACTTTTTCAGTTTTTTTCGATTTTCTCAAAATTCCCTCCAAGGATTTTTTTTTAAATTCATAAATTAACTATTTTTTAGATGCTCTTTAAAATGTATATTCTCATTTTGCCGTTGAAATCTTCTGAAGACCACTTTACTCTTGTTCTTCATAGGAAAGATAGAAATGGTTGCCATGGTAACGGAATTTAAATCTTTTTCTTTTTATTAGATTAAAAATCAATTATTATTTAAATTCCCATTTTTTTTAAATTTTATTTCTGTCTTTAATTGTTTCCGGGAAAACATATATCACTCTCTCTCTCTCTCTCTCACTTGCAAACATTATCGCCTTCTCTCATAGGCCTAATGTTAATTTCCTATAGGGATTTGTATGTTAATTTCGATTCAAAAGGGGGTCCCCTTTGGAACTTTTTACGCATTTAAAAATTTTTTTTCCAATTCTTATGAAATTTTGTATTTATTTACGAATCTATATTGTGTATAAAATGTCCAAATATGAGATTAAAATTTTGAAAAATAACCATAGTTTATTTGAAGCAGTCAACATTTAAAATGCAAGTTTGAAACTAAGATGCTATCGGAAACTAAATATATCTCGACACAAAAAATCTGGTGTGACCAGCACAGTGCACAACTTTCTCTTACCGAAGGGTAAGAGAAAGTTGTCTGCTGTGCGCCAGTCACACCAGATTTTTTTTAATTGTGTTTAAAGTGATTCAAAGTGAATAATTAATATAGTGCAACCCACCCTGACCTCACCGTCAACCAGCACACCCTCTTGAGTGTCTTATTAAAAGTAATTATTATGCATTTTATCGTTGAAAAAAAAAATGATTAAAACAAATAATTTGACTGCGAAAAACGATTCTTTTGAATATGAAATTAAATATTTTGCATTTCACTAAGGGTAGAGGGTGAATATAAGCTGTTGAAAGGGGGAGGGAGTGTGTAGGTGTCATTGAAAAAAAAATTTGTTTTTTATTTTTTATCTTTTTTTTTTTTAAACTTTCTCATTCACGCTCACATTCACACACACACACACACACACATACACACACACACACACACACACAGTCCTTTCGGCAACTCAGGCCATATAAGACTTTATACGATACCCGTTATTAATTAATAATATAAATATTGGTGGTCCAGGCATTTCAATTTAAGCCATTTGGTATCCATTTCGGACTGCCAGATATCCGAACCCTCGCCGTTCGGTATAGAAGGTAGGCACGCTACCAACTACACCAAGCCTGAGGGCATTTGTTTGATCTTTTCTCAAATCACCATTATTTATCATTATATTCTTTCTATTTGGCCTATATTTTTGTTAATCAAATTACTTTAATATACTTTTACTCAGGGGTGGATTAAGGTTTTAAAATTAAAATAAAATAACTAGCCTAAGGGGAGGGGCGAATATTGGCCACCAGGACCAATTGCTAGTTTTAATATAAATAAGAATAAATAAAAAAAAATATTTTTTTTATTTATTCTCGCGGAGTAAAAAAAAAATTCCTAGTCATATGCAGCCAAAATTATTGTGACGTTTCGGCCTCAAAAATTTGAGAAATCTTCAGGTTTTTGCTTATATCTCGTAAACTATTTATATTTTGTGAAATATAGCACAATACAAAGTTGTAGAGCATTAAATTTGCTAAAATTTGGTACATGAACGAATTTGTAGACTCAATACTAACCGAAATACGGCCGGTCAATTTGACAAAATATAAACAGTTTACGAGATATAAGGAAAAACCTGAAGATTTCTCAAATTTTTGAAGTTTTTGTCCCCCTCCCCTCCCCCCCCACACGTTCTTCGAGGTCGAAAATTTAGGATTGGCATTCTAGAGTATGGGGTAGTGAAAATTTCATTCCCTTCGGGATATTTTTCCGGCAAATTGTTATATCGAATGGTCTATATTGTGATTTTCCACTTATTTTTCAGAAAGAGCGATATATCGAATATTGTTCTTATTTTTGTGTAAAAGCATCATTTGTCTAACTGTCGAGTACCCAGTCACGTTCCAGGGGGGGGGGTACTGAATTTAAAAATAAAATTTCAAGCTCTTTTCGTTCTTGGGATATTTTGTTCACACAGACAGACCATGTCGCGAAAATCACTTTTTTGGACTCAGGGGACCTCAAAACGTGAAGATCCATCAAAATCTCGACATCGAATTTTTGACATGAATCCAATACTTTCTCTATCTCTATATTAACAAGAGAAATTAATAGAGTAGTAATTAAATTTCAATCCTCCAATCATAGGCGCCGGAACTGGGGGGGCAAGGGTACATTGCCCCCCCCTGGCATCCTACAGGGGGGGGCAGAGGGGGGCAAAATTTCTTCTTTTATTTCATTTATTATTAAAAATGATATATTTTTACTTTTGAAAAATAAAATCTTCTAAATTAAAAGAGTAAGAAATTCATTTTTTTTCCAAATTTTTTCCAAAAATTTTTGAAAAATCACTACCAAATTTTTTAAAATTTTAATTTTATTAAAATTGTGATTTTATTTAAAAAGATTTTAAAGTTTTATACTAGATTTGTTTTTGTTTTATACTATTTGAACATATTAAATTATTTTAATTTTCTAAAAAAAATTTTTTTGCCCCCCCCTGAATCAAATTCGTTCCGGCGCCCCTGCCTCCAATTACAACATTTAGTTGGACCGCATTCCTACTTGCTCTAGATCAGTGGTTCCCAACCTTTTGTGGCCCATCGTCCCTTTCTGGAGGCTGACTAACACCTATCGCCCCCCTTTTCATTTTCATTGTATGTCTAATTTTAATCTAAAGTGTAAATAATAATGCAGTTTTATTATTTTAAACAATTTTGTTACCATAGCTATATAAAAACAGCCAACGCTGTTTTATCTGTTCACTCTTAGCTTTAGTATCAATTTATGCATTTTACAGAATTATACCTGAAAAATTTACTTGGTTCAAATTGAATCAAATTCTTGGATTCTGTGATCTGCGTCTGCATTTACGTACAAAACATGATTTAAAATTTTTAACAAAAAAAGTACTTTATTTCAAATTTCAAAATAAATCAAGTTCTCCAATTAACGTTTTCTTTTCAAAGTGTATAAATACAACAACTACAGAAATAGTGGCCAAAACGTTGAAATTTTTTTTTAGTTAAATTGTGCTATTAATTACTAACTAAAATAAACCACAATTACTGGCAAAAATTTATTTGCCTAACTAGGGTCCGACCGAAACAAGATTTTCAACCGAAACCGAATATTCGGCCTCAATCTTAGTTTCGGCCGAAACCTTAACCGAAACAGAAATTTGTATTTCCTATAAAAAATTCATATCATTTTAACTTTAATTTTTTGAAATTTTTTCCGCCCTCCCGTGAAAATCATTTTACCTTTTTTTTTTTAGAGAGACAAAATTTTTTTCTCCCTCAAGCGCAATTATTTGACCTTTTTTTTTTTTTTTTGCATGCGAATCTCATTCCATCTTTTCAGACTTTAAAAATCTAATAATAATAATTTTATTTTTATTAAGAAAATTTCAAAAATGGATCTTTTTTCGGTAAATTTTTATTTAATGAAAATAAAAGTGACGTTTCGATTCTAGATTGGAATTAGATTCTTCAGAATAATTTATTTTTATGACAATTTTTTGATGGGTTGGTGTATTCCTGCTTCTAATTATATTCATATGCTGATTCTGATTTGATAACAATCTCGTCTGAATCGACAATTTTTTTGTCCTCTTCTATCCTGGCCATCCTCTAAATGGGATATTTTTCTCTATGATTTTTGTTTTTTTTCTTTTAAATTTTTGTAAACTCTAATAATTTTTCCCCCTATGATTACTCATCGCTCCCCACTTATTTATCGCCCCCCCCCCCCCCAGATAACCCAAATCGCCCACTTGGGGGCGATCGCCCCCAGTTTGGGAATCACTGCTCTAGATAGACATTATTATGACAACTTGATAACTTTTAACATTTTCCTTTATTGATTTAAATCGTTTAATAAACCATCAAAATAAGTGTATGTTTTTGATTTTCGTTGTTCATTATTATTATTATTTTTTTATATAAATATGAGAAAGGATTTTGATATACGATTACACACACACTCACACACACACATAGATATATAAAAATATATCAAACAATTTGAAAAGTGTCAAGTTAAAAAAAAAAAAACACACAGAATATATAAATATGAATATTCATTCAGTCATATCAATTGTTATTGTTGATTATACATACACACTTGTGGTCATATATAAATTTTTTTTTTTTTTTTCTTTATTAACAAATTGATTGTTTTTTGATATATGACAAAAGTTTTGAGAGGGAAGAAGAGGGAGGGAATTATTTGCTTACTGGGTCATTTCAATCATCCCCCCCCCCTCTCCCTTTGAAGAGATAAAAATTACTCTTTAAATATCATATATGGAAATTTCTTTTTAAAATTAAATTCCTTTTTTTTTATAGAATTTTTATGAATATAGAATTAACTTTTTTTAGGTTAATATTTTAGAAAGTATTCGATATATTTGAAAAATTCTTTCATTAAGGGGCTACGGGGGCGAAGTGGTTACGCATGTTTTTCCCGATAAGAGGGCGTAGTGTGTCATTAAAGTATGCCCAAAATATCAAGTAATTCAAAAATTTGCCATGAGATGTCAGAATGGTAGCTAATAATATTTAATGCATTTGATTGATTTTCATTGATCTTTTAACAATAAATACTTTATAAATGTTATTATATATTATGTATCTTTTATAAAAGCATAAAAATATATAAATATAGGCAAGATATAGGCTATTAGTGAATCGGCTGTTAGACTAGCCTGCCATCTATTGCAAGAATGCTGAACTAATTTGACATTTGGTTTTTAGATAAATCATCTAAGCTTATTTTAAAGATTTCTTAATTAGCTCGATGTCCCAATAATCTCTTATGAATTTAATTCATTTAAAAAAAAACCGCATTGAAAAATTCCTTATAATAGTCTAGTTTTTTTTTTTTTTTTTTTAAGTACGTTTAGACGTCACTCCTGAATCCCCTTAATAGAAAATATCAATTGTTTCAAAATACTCCAGGCATTCTTTTATAAGCCATTTGGTATCCAAATAAAATCATCGGACAGACTGGGTTCTGAACCCTCGACCCTTGGTATACAAAGCAGGTGCGCTACCAACTACGCCAAGCTCGAGGGCTGTTGATTTATATGAATTTTTTTATAAAAAAACATTCACACTTTTTTCTCAATTCACACTCACATTCACACAAACATAGTCTTTTCGGCAACTTAGGCCATTTAAGACTTCAAACGATACTCGTATGTTCAATATATCTATTGGGGGTCCAGGCATTCTTATTTAAGACATTTGGTATCCAAATAAAATCATCGGAATGCCTAGGGTCCGAACCCGCGACTTTTTGGTATACGAGGTTATCACGCTAACCTCTACACAAAATGAGAATATACACGAAAATGATTAAAAATATGGCTATTTAGCTTGATAAGGACAGTAACAATTACGATAAGGCCAATAACAATTAAATCAGATAAAAATACAATCAATCTTTATCTGATTTTCTTTATTTGATTGTCGACGTTTCGGCCTTTCCTCAGGACTTATGATTAATACATAAATAGTTATAATACAATATGATTAAAGACGTCCGAAACGTCGACAATCAAATAAAGAAAATCTGCTAAAGATTGATTGTATCTGATTTAATTGTTGCTGGCTGCCCTTAGCTATCCTTATTATGAGAATATACATTTCTAAAAAATATTTGATTAAAATAGTAGCCTACAATGCTAAAAAAAAATATTTTTGTTAGTCGTCGTCTTCGTCACGTGCTCAAAATCTATCATCATCCTCGTTATCCGGCTGTATCTCGAGAACGGTTGAAGATACAAAAAAATGCTTGAAATAAAAAATGTAGATAAATTTATATTCTACAAGTTTCATAATAACGTCAAATGACGTATTTTACATAGAAAACGAGATAATCACAAAAAAACGACCTTTGTATATGGGACTTTCAGTCTTTAGCATGCCAATTTATACCAGCACTAGTCGCAAAGCCCGCCTTCGGCGGGCTTTCTGCCTAGCCAGGGGGCTGCGCCCCTGACCCCTTGCTCGCCTTCGGCGAGCAAGTTTATTCCCAATTCGGCATATTTCTTGTTGCAATGCAAGTGTTAAGATGTTAAGGAAGGATCTTATATTCAAGCGAGGCGAGGTTACCGACTGGGCACAGCACAAAAGGGTCTGTTTATGACTGTTTAAAGGGTCAGTCACCTGCGTCCTCTCTTCGTTTTTCAACTGCTGCGTAGCCCCCACCCTCAGCCCATAGTCAGGTAGGAAGCTGGTTCACGGAGCATCTACCTGCCTCTCAAATTTCTAGCCAACTTGTTGATTTTGTGTTCCCATATTGAAGGAATTTGATTATAATTAATTTTCCAAAACATTTAAAAGATTCAAATTATTACTACGTTACTTCCTGGTCCATGTACTATATGTGTACTTAATTTCAAATGGATTCATTGAAAATTGTGGATTTCTATAGAACATATACATACATATTTACATACATACATACATTTTTCCCATTTCATTTTTATATATATAGATACCATAATTGAATGCTGGAGTATAAACAGTTTGAGATTCTACAAGAAAATCGTCACTTTATTTTTCTTTTTTTTCCATCTGTCATATTAATAATAATAATTCAATTTTTAAGAGAGAGAAAATTTTAATCGGTGTTTCAAAAAAAAAAAAAGTTTCATAAATGAAACTGAATATAATTCATTTATAGAATTGGAGAAGGCATTTTTTTTTATTCTATTTTTTATCGCTTGTGCAGCATGTTATAAATTTTAACGTTATTTGTATATATATCGTATATGAGTGTGCGGAATTATTATTCGCTATAAATCTATAAGGACTCTCTCTGCTCTCGCGTGTGCCTGCCTGGAGGGGGTTGGGGGGTTGCAAATCCGCCACGTAATGAAAAGAAGAAAATGCAAAGGCCAGAAAGAGAGAGAGAGAGGGATGTAATTAAACTGACACCTGTGAATGCGGGAGATAAAAAGAATATTAAAAATATATGAGAGATAAATTTCCATATTAAAAAAAATTATTATTAGCTTTGTAAATGAGAACAAACAACAATGAAAAAAAAAAAATTGAATAAAACATAGGCGATGACGTCACCTGAGTCAATTTTATATTTGAAATTACGTGGATTGATTCTTTACGAATGTAATATATAGAAAGTTTCATTTCGAAAATTCGATGTCGAGATTTTTGATGGATATACACGTTTTAAGATCCTCTGAATCAAAAAAAGTGGTTGTCTGTCTGTGAACAAAATATCTCAAGAACGAAAAGAGCTAGGAGGTTGAAATTTTATATTTAAGTTAGGCACCCTCACAAGAGGTGAAAATAAGCTTTTGAACAAAATCGTCCAAAGAGTACTAGTACTTTACTGATGTACTTTTTCAGTTTTTTTCGATTTTCTCAAAATTCGTTTCAACAATTTTATTTAAAATTCATAAATGAACTATTTTTTAGATGCTCTTTAAAAAGTATATCAGTGAAATTTTTCGTGGAAATCGTTTGAAGTATACTTTACTGATGTGGAAGCATTCATAGTTCAGCGCCATCTATGAACCATCGCGTGGTCAAGTTTGGAACTAAAGTGCTAAGAGCAACTAAATATATCCCGACACAAAAAATCTAGTGTGACCGTGCACGGTGCGCAACTTTCTCTTACCGAAGGGTAAGAGAAAGTTGTGTGCTGTGCGCCAGTCACACCAGATTTTTTTTTTTACCCTGTTAACAAAAAAATTTATTTAGATGCTCTTTAAAATGTATAAAATATAACAATAAAATTTTTCGAGAAAATTGTTTGAAGTTCACTTTATTGATGTAATAGGCCTATTTCAGATTTCTCAAATTCATTTTTCGGCTCTTTCTTCCATAGAGCCAATGTTAAATCCCCATATAGGGATTTGAATGTTTTTTTTTTTTTTTTTTTTTTTTTTTTTTTTTTTTATAAAAACACTTTTTTCCCATTCACATACACATACACATAGTCTTTTCGGCAACTCAGGCCATCTATACTATTATATAAAAGACAATCTCTGTCTGTCTGTCTGTCTGTCTGTCTGTCTGCCTGTCTGTCTGTCTGTCTGTTTGTAACGCATAGACTCCGAAACTACTGGACCGATTTTCATGGAGTTTTTTTTAATGGGTAGGGAATTTTCCGGGGGTGGTTTTAGGCTATCATTATATCGAATTAGGGGTAGGGAACCCCCCCCTTTTTTGGGGGGTTATCAATTACCCCATAGCAAAGCATTGGAAAACAGGATCTAACTCGCTTTATGAAAAATATATTTATCAAATCTTTAAAATAAAAATAAAAACTCTTCCTCCCCTAACAATTCGACATTTGAAAAGATTTTTCCCCTCTGCGCCCCCCCCCCCTAAAATTTTATTTTTTTTATTTTTCATTCGATTTTAATAAAATTTAAAATGACGCTTTCTTAGGCCTCGGGTACGATACGAGCGGTGAGCGGCAAAGCGGTGAGCGGCAAAGCGGCAGGGCGGCAGAGCGGCAGGGGGTGTATGATATAAGCGGCAAATTGAATCAGCGAGCGCAATATTCAAATATAAGTGAAAATTCGAGTCGGCTAGAAGCCCTTTCACCCGTAGGTTACCTATGCCCTTTCTATTATCTTTTATCTATTCCTAATACCTTATTTCAATTAAGCATACTATTATTTAAATTTTAAAATCACAAGTATTATATTATTATTTTTTTTTTTTTATAATTAATTTTAAGTGAAAGATTATCATATATTTTTTTGTATTAGATTTTCTGTCAAATTTATTAAGTCTCAAATTATTAAAATAAAATTCACTTCTATTTCAAAATATTTGACACTTTATTATCATTTATCATGCAATGAATGAATTTAACAAACAAAAAGAAATTAAATATCATGTTTAGAGGGGCCCAGGAAATTCTTTGTATGTGGTAGGTCCTTTCTTATCGAGTTGTAGTAATAAAAATTAAATTTCAATTTCCAGAGCATTTTAATTTAACTGACAATTCGGCATTTGTTGCAGGTTCTTACTAAAACAATATTTTCAAGAACAAATTATTTCATTTAAGAATTCTTGCTATTGTTAACACATAAATAATTTGATCTTTAATTAATTGAAGGAAATTGGATGTCACATTAATTTATATATTTACTAGCTGCGGTAGGGTTGCCTTCGGCAACCCTACCCCGCTAGCCCTGGCGGGCGGCGTCTCGGGATATGACTAAGAGTTGTCCAGATAAATGTATTTTAATTAATTGTGAGGAAGAGTTTTTATTTTTTATTTTAAATATTTGATTAATATATTTTTCAATTATTTACACCCTAAGGAAGCGTCATTTTAAATTTTATTAAAAACGAATGAAAAATAAATTTTGAGGGGGGTCAGGGGGGTGATTGAACTTTCTGAGGTCTAAAATACCATTTTTCAATTATTTACACCCTAAGAAAGCGTCATTTTAAATTTTATTAAAATCTGATGAAAAATAAATTTTAGGGGGGGGTCAGGGGGGTGATTGAACTTTCTGAGGTCTAAAATACCATTTTTCAATTATTTACACCCTAAGAAAGCGTCATTTTAAATTTTATTAAAATCGAATGAAAAATAAATTTTAGGGGGGGGTCAGGGGGGTGATTGAACTTTCTGGGGTCTAAAATACCATTTTTCAATTATTTACACCCTAAGAAAGCGACATTTTAAATTTTATTAAAATCGAATGAAAAATAAATTTTAGGGGGGCCAGGGGGGTGATTGAACTTTCTGAGGTCTAAAATACCATTTTTCAATTATTTACACCCTAAGAAAGCGTCATTTTAAATTTTATTAAAATCGAATGAAAAATAAATTTTAGGGGGGTCAGGGGGGTGATTGAACTTTCTGAGGTCTAAAATACCATTTTTCAATTATTTACACCCTAAGAAAGCGTCATTTTAAATTTTATTAAAATCGAATGAAAAATAAATTTTAGGGGGGGGTCAGGGGGGTGATTGAACTTTCTGATGTCTAAAATACCATTTTTCAATTATTTACACCCTAAGAAAGCGTCATTTTAAATTTTATTAAAATCGAATGAAAAATAAATTTTAGGGGGGGTCAGGGGGGTGATTGAACTTTCTGATGTCTAAAATACCATTTTTCAATTATTTACACCCTAAGAAAGCGTCATTTTAAATTTTATTAAAATCGAATGAAAAAATAAATTTTAGGGGGGGGTCAGGGGGGTGATTGAACTTTCTGAGGTCTAAAATACCATTTTTCAATTATTTACACCCTAAGAAAGCGTCATTTTAAATTTTATTAAAATCGAATGAAAAATAAATTTTAGGGGGGGGTCAGGGGGGTGATTGAACTTTCTGAGGTCTAAAATACCATTTTTCAATTATTTACACCCTAAGAAAGCGTCATTTTAAATTTTATTAAAAATCGAATGAAAAATAAATTTTAGGGGGGGGGGGGTCAGGGGGGTGATTGAACTTTCTGATGTCTAAAATACCATTTTTCAATTATTTACACCCTAAGAAAGCGTCATTTTAAATTTTATTAAAATCGAATGAAAAAATAAATTTTAGGGGGGGGTCAGGGGGGTGATTGAACTTTCTGGGGTCTAAAATACCATTTTTCAATTATTTACACCCTAAGAAAGCGTCATTTTAAATTTTATTAAAATCGAATGAAAAATAAATTTTAGGGGGGTCAGGGGGGTGATTGAACTTTCTGAGGTCTAAAATACCATTTTTCAATTATTTACACCCTAAGAAAGCGTCATTTTAAATTTTATTAAAATCGAATGAAAAATAAATTTTAGGGGGGGGTCAGGGGGGTGATTGAACTTTCTGGGGTCTAAAATACCATTTTTCAATTATTTACACCCTAAGAAAGCGTCATTTTAAATTTTATTAAAATCGAATGAAAAATAAATTTTAGGGGGGGGTCAGGGGGGTGATTGAACTTTCTGAGGTCTAAAATACCATTTTTCAATTATTTACACCCTAAGAAAGCATCATTTTAAATTTTATTAAAATCGAATGAAAAATAAATTTTAGGGGGGGGTCAGGGGGTGATTGAACTTTCTGGGGTCTAAAATACCATTTTTCAATTATTTACACCCTAAGAAAGCGTCATTTTAAATTTTATTAAAATCGAATGAAAAATAAATTTTAGGGGGGGGTCAGGGGGGTGATTGAACTTTCTGAGGTCTAAAATACCATTTTTCAATTATTTACACCCTAAGAAAGCGTCATTTTAAATTTTATTAAAATCGAATGAAAATAAATTTTAGGGGGGGGTCAGGGGGGTGATTGAACTTTCTGATGTCTAAAATACCATTTTTCAATTATTTACACCCTAAGAAAGCGTCATTTTAAATTTTATTAAAATCGAATGAAAAATAAATTTTAGGGGGGGTCAGGGGGGTGATTGAACTTTCTGAGGTCTAAAATACCATTTTTCAATTATTTACACCCTAAGAAAGCGTCATTTTAAATTTTATTAAAATCGAATGAAAAATAAATTTTAGGGGGGGTCAGGGGGGTGATTGAACTTTCTGATGTCTAAAATACCATTTTTCAATTATTTACACCCTAAGAAAGCGTCATTTTAAATTTTATTAAAATCGAATGAAAAATAAATTTTAGGGGGGGGTCAGGGGGGTGATTGAACTTTCTGAGGTCTAAAATACCATTTTTCAATTATTTACACCCTAAGAAAGCGTCATTTTAAATTTTATTAAAATCGAATGAAAAATAAATTTTAGGGGGGGTCAGGGGGGTGATTGAACTTTCTGATGTCTAAAATACCATTTTTCAATTATTTACACCCTAAGAAAGCGTCATTTTAAATTTTATTAAAATCGAATGAAAAATAAATTTTAGGGGGGTCAGGGGGGTGATTGAACTTTCTGAGGTCTAAAATACCATTTTTCAATTATTTACACCCTAAGAAAGCGTCATTTTAAATTTTATTAAAATCGAATGAAAAATAAATTTTAGGGGGGGGTCAGGGGGGGTGATTGAACTTTCTGAGGTCTAAAATACCATTTTTCAATTATTTACACCCTAAGAAAGCGTCATTTTAAATTTTATTAAAATCGAATGAAAAATAAATTTTAGGGGGGGTCAGGGGGTGATTGAACTTTCTGGGGTCTAAAATACCATTTTTCAATTATTTACACCCTAAGAAAGCGTCATTTTAAATTTTATTAAAATCGAATGAAAAATAAATTTTAGGGGGGGTCAGGGGGGTGATTGAACTTTCTGGGGTCTAAAATACCATTTTTCAATTATTTACACCCTAAGAAAGCGTCATTTTAAATTTTATTAAAATCGAATGAAAAATAAATTTTAGGGGGGGGTCAGGGGGGTGATTGAACTTTCTGGGGTCTAAAATACCATTTTTCAATTATTTACACCCTAAGAAAGCGTCATTTTAAATTTTATTAAAATCGAATGAAAAATAAATTTTAGGGGGGGGTCAGGGGGGTGATTGAACTTTCTGGGGTCTAAAATACCATTTTTCAATTATTTACACCCTAAGAAAGCGTCATTTTAAATTTTATTAAAATCGAATGAAAAATAAATTTTAGGGGGGGGGTCAGGGGGGTGATTGAACTTTCTGGGGTCTAAAATACCATTTTTCAATTATTTACACCCTAAGAAAGCGTCATTTTAAATTTTATTAAAATCGAATGAAAAATAAATTTTAGGGGGGGGGTCAGGGGGGTGATTGAACTTTCTGGGGTCTAAAATACCATTTTTCAATTATTTACACCCTAAGAAAGCGTCATTTTAAATTTTATTAAAATCGAATGAAAAATAAATTTTAGGGGGGGGTCAGGGGGGTGATTGAACTTTCTGGGGTCTAAAATACCATTTTTCAATTATTTACACCCTAAGAAAGCGTCATTTTAAATTTTATTAAAATCGAATGAAAAATAAATTTTAGGGGGGGGTCAGGGGGTGATTGAACTTTCTGGGGTCTAAAATACCATTTTTCAATTATTTACACCCTAAGAAAGCGTCATTTTAAATTTTATTAAAATCGAATGAAAAATAAATTTTAGGGGGGGGTCAGGGGGGTGATTGAACTTTCTGGGGTCTAAAATACCATTTTTCAATTATTTACACCCTAAGAAAGCAACATTTTAAATTTTATTAAAATCGAATGAAAAATAAATTTTAGGGGGGGGTCAGGGGGGTGATTGAACTTTCTGGGGTCTAAAATACCATTTTTCAATTATTTACACCCTAAGAAAGCGTCATTTTAAATTTTATTAAAATCGAATGAAAAATAAATTTTAGGGGGGTCAGGGGGGTGATTGAACTTTCTGGGGTCTAAAATACCATTTTTCAATTATTTACACCCTAAGAAAGCGTCATTTTAAATTTTATTAAAATCGAATGAAAAATAAATTTTAGGGGGGGTCAGGGGGGGTGATTGAACTTTCTGGGGTCTAAAATACCATTTTTCAATTATTTACACCCTAAGAAAGCAACATTTTAAATTTTATTAAAATCGAATGAAAAATAAAAAAAATAAAATTTTAGGGGGGGGGGGTGGGGGCGCAGAGCGGAAAAATCTTTTCAAATGTCGAATTGTTAGGGGGGGGGGAAGAGTTTTTATTTTTCATTTTAAAGATTTGATAAATATATTTTTCGTAAAGCGAGTTAGATCCTGTTTTCCAATGCTTTGCTATGGGGTAATTGATAACCCCCAAAAAGGGGGGGTTCCCTACCCCTAATTCGATATAATGATAGCCTAAAACCACCCCCGGAAAATTCCCTACCCATTAAAAAAAAACTCCATGAAAATCGGTCCAGTAGTTTCGGAGTCTATGCGTTACAAACAGACAGACAGACAGACAGACAGACAGACAGACAGACAGACAGACAGACAGACAGACAGACAGACAGACAGAGATTGTCTTTTATATAATAGTATAGATTAGCACTTAACACACAATATATATATTAAAAAAATATTTTGTATTTAGTTATATATATATCAACACTCACTTTCATCAAGAGTCGCTGTGACATCCTGTTTTCTTCAATTAATTTAAGAACAAATTATTTTTGTGTTAATTCATATACATTGCCTTCTCATTATAAATGGGTTGATTTTGTCGAATTCCATCTACACATCGTTATCTAAGATTATTTAGTAATATTAATGTCATCAAGCACCACCACACAAGGATGGCTCTGGTATGAATCGCCGAAAAAAACTCGCCGAAAAAATCTCGCCGAAAAAAAACTCGCCGAAAATTTTCTCGCCGAAAGCAAAATCTCGCCGAAAAAAAACTCGCCGAAAATTTTCTCGCCGAAAAAAAACTCGCCGAAAGGAAAAACTCGCCGAAAAAAAAACTCGCCGAAAATTTTCCCGCCGAAAAAAAACTCGCCGAAAAAAATACTCGCCGAATGGAAAATCTCGCCGAAAAAAAACTCGCCGAAAATTTTCTCGCCGAAAGGAAAATCTCGCCGAAAAAAAACTCGCCGAAAAGGAAAAACTCGCCGAAAATTTTCTCGCCGAAAATAAACTGGCCGAAAATTTTCTCGCCGAAAAAAAACTCGCCGAAAGGAAAAACTCGCCGAAAATTTTCTCGCCGAAAAAAAACTCGCCGAAAATATTTTTTTTATTTTTTATTTTATAGTTTAATGTCTTTTTCGGCATCTAAGGCCATTTAGACCCCATCCCTATTTATTTCAAATGTTTGTTATCCAATTCAAGTGAAATAAATTTGTTTCGCTTGGGACAGGACACGAACCCGGGACCCCATGTGGTTATGAGAAGCTAAACTCTTCTCTCTGAGCCACGGGTCACGGGCCTAGCCGAAAATAAATTCACAGACAAAAATAATTTTTTTTTTTAAATAGAAACTTTTAGCAGCCGTAAAATAATAAAATTGGTTTTTATTTTTTTAAATTTAATTCTTTTTGTTCAAAAGGAATTTTATTTAGTTGTGCGACAAATTTCGATGTTATAATTCCGAAGATCACATTGCATAGCTACGCCCATAGGCCGGGGGCAGGGGTGGATTAATGCAATTTTGTCGGGGGGGGAACGTTTTTTTTTTTTTTTATTTAAGGACTTTGTCGGCATCTAAGACCTCTTTCCTATTTATTTAAATTGATTGGTAACAAATTCAATTGAAATTAAAGCCCGGAAATCATTTCTTTAGATTACTAGTTTTTATAACTTTTTGAATTTCTCGCGATCGCCCCCACCGCCCCCCTTTAATCCGCCCCTGACCGAGGGGGGGGGTAGATAGCCCCCCCTCTGGCATCCTCTAGGAGGGGCCAGGAGGACGCAATATATTTACTTTTATTTCATCTTTTAAATTTAAATTTCGGCGAGTTTTTTTTTTCGGCGAGAAAATTTTCGGCGAGTTTTTCCTTTCGGCGAGAAAAATTTCGGCGACTTTTTTTTCGGCGAGTTTGTTTTCGGCGACTTTTTTTTCGGCGAGTTTGTTTTCGGCGAGTTTCTTTTCGGCGATAAAATTTTCGGCGAGTTTTTTTTCGGCGAGATTTTCCTTTCGGCGAGTTTGTTTTCGGCGATAAAATTTTCGGCGAGTTTTTTTTCGGCGAGTTTTTTTCGGCGAGATTTTTTCGGCGAGAAAACTTTCGGCGAGATTTTGCTTTCGGCGAGTTTTTTTCGGCGAGAAAATTTTCGGCGAGTTTTTGCTTTCGGCGAGAAAAATTTCGGCGACTTTTTTTCGGCGAGTTTTTTTTCGGCGAGTTTTTACTTTCGGCGAAAAAATTTTCGGCGAGTTTTTTTTCGGCGAGTTTTTTTCGGCGACTTTTGTTTCGGCGAGAAAATTTTCGGCGAGTTATACCGCCCCCCACAAGGATAAATCATAAATAATCTTTGCAATTTGTGCTATATTTTGACTTCTTTCCTTAAAAAAATATAATAATTTTTTTTTATGCTTTAAATAATTTGTTTTATTAATTAAATATACATACTGCCTTTCTTATTGGTTCAATTCTTGGATTAATAATATATTTACCAACATATTATTCCATATTTCCTTTATGAATTTGTCTGATAGATCAAATGTGTGTGAAATTTATTGCTTCCATATCGAACTGTCAAAGTAGAAGTAACCTCACTTTTTGGTTAAAGGCGGCCATTTTCATGAGCGGCGGCTGGGCGGTGAGCGAAATTTAATGTCGGGGACGAGCGGCGAGCGGCGAGCGGTGAGCGTCAAAAGTTGCCGCTCTGCCGCTCAGGCTTATCCTAGCCAGCAGCCACCCAAATACATTGAAACCAATACGTACAAAAAAGTTGAGCGAATTCGCTCTGCCGCTCTGCCGCTCTGACGCTGCCGCTCTGCCGCTCACCGCTCGTATCGTACCCGAGGCCTTAGGGTGTAAATAATTGAAAAATGGTATTTTAGACATCAGAAAGTTCAATCACCCCCTGCCCCCCTAAAATTTATTTTTCATTCGATTTTAATAAAATTTAAAATGACGCTTTCTTAGGGTGTAAATAATTGAAAAATGGTATTTTAGACATCAGAAAGTTCAATCACCCCCCTGACCCCCCCCTTGAAATTTATTTTTCATTCGATTTTAATAAAATTTAAAATGTTGCTTTCTTAGGGTGTAAATAATTGAAAAATGGTAATTTAGACATCAGAAAGTTCAATCACCCCCTGCCCCCCCCCCTGAAATTTATTTTTCATTCGTTTTTAATAAAATTTAAAATTACGCTTCCTTAGGGTGTAAATAATTGAAAAATATATTAATCAATTATTTAAAATAAAAAATAAAAACTCTTTTTCATAATTAATTAAAATACATTTATCTGGACAACTCTTAGTCATATCCCGAGACGCCGCCCGCCAGGGCCTAGCGGGGTAGGGTTGCCAAAGGCAACCCTACCGCAGCTAGTATAAGACTAAACGATACTAATTATTTGTTAATATCTCTATTAAGGGTCCAGGCATTCTTATTCAAGCCATTTGGTATCCAAATGGCGGATTTGAATGCAAGTTTCGATTCAAAAGGGGGTAACTTTTTACATATTGAAAAATTTTTTTTCCCAATTCTAAAATTTTGTATTTATTTAGGATTCTCTATTGAGTATAAAATGTCCAAATATGAGATTAAAATTTTTAAAAAATAACCATAGTCAACCGAAACTCCTCAACCAAGCTGATTTTTCGGCAAGGATGTAGGAAGGGAAAAATAAAAAAATACAAGGTTTTATATTTTTCCAAATGAGTTTAATTCCTTGTGGTTGAGGAGTTTCGGTTCTATAATTCTCCCGGCATCACTCATTAAGGTGCGCGTCTCGAAAAACCGTTAAAACACGATTGACTCGAGGCTGCAAGAGATGGCGTTAGTGTTCCCCATAGGAATATAAGGGACTTATTCCATTTCATTCTAGACTTTCCAGCTAATTAATTAAAGGCAAAAAATTAATTATTTTTTAACACAATGATTACTAATTTAATTATCTACAACTGATTGAGCTCCTTTTTTTAAAATATTTTTTATTTAATGCGATTAATCTAAAAAAAAACTTTTTCTTTCGAAAATCAAAAAAAGGGCTTCTATTATTTGTAGATATTTTAAATAGCTTTAATTAAAAAAAAAAATTGAGGTCGATAGCTTCAAAACTGTGGCCGCTGGAAAGTCCCAAAATTAGCACCCCGAGACGCGCACCTTAAGCTTCAAGTCACAATTTAAAATACTAACAGAGACTCTGGAAATTTTTAATCAATTGACTTTTTTACTTTTTACTATTGAAATGCAAGTGGTCAAGTTTCGAACTAAGGTGCTATGGGAAACTAAGTCAAACAGTCAAATACCTTAACTTGGGACATATTCCCTAACGGAAAATTTTTGTTATGATGGATTTGCAGCCCTGGTGGGGAGGCTATTTTATCGGGTAGCCCTGTGATAAATCAGAGGGGTGTCCAAAAGCCCGAAATCTTCCTCATCAGGGCTGCAAATCCATCATAACAAAAATTCTCCGTTAAGTTAAGGTCTCGGGGTGCTAATTTTGGGACTTTCCAGCTGCCACAATTTTCAAGCTATCGACCTCAAATTTTTTTTTAATTAAAGCTATTTAAAATATCTACAAATAATAGAAGCCCTTTTTTTGATTTTCGAAAAATTTTTTTTTTTAGATTAATCGCATTAAATAAAATATATTTAAAAAAAATTCGCTCTATATCTTATAGATAATTAAATTAGTAATCATTGTATTCAAAAAATAATTAATTTTCTACCCTTAATTAATTAGCTGGAAGCTTCTAGAATGAAATGGAATAAGTTCCTTATATTCCTATGGGGAACACTAACGCCATCTCTTGCAGCCTCGAGTCAATCGTGTTTTAACGGTTTTTCGAGACGCGCACCTTAAGAATGTGACTGTTATCTGATCTGACAAGCACGTTGACAAGTTATGTGCTCTGCGCCAGTCACACCAGATTTTTACAAAAAACTTCCATTCCATGTCTTTTTTTTTATCTAAGTATATCAAATTGAATCATTCCATTTCTTCCTTAGTTTGGGTAGCCAAGGGTTGGCTGATTGAATTTAAAACTAGTCTGTAATAAACGAGGTTATATACGACCGTGTATATATATATATTTTTTTTTTTTTTTACTTAGGAGAGACCATCTGTGTATCAAATTTCGTACTAGCAGCAAAGGGAAAGGGAGAGAGGCGGTCATTTATCTTGAGAACAACATATCCACAAATGGATGGATGGTAAATGATAAGATAAAGACAAGAGACATGGTGGTTAGGGCTAAAAAAAAAAAAAAAAAATCTTATATAAAGTTCTCTTAAAAGATGAGAGAGAAAATTGAAAATTGCAACAAAATGTTACATTCACTTTTATTAATAATTTTTTTGAGAGAAATATTCTTTCAATACGTTCTACAAGACTCATTTCAATCTCATAAAGATATGAAAATTTCTTTCAAAGGGTTTTTTTTTTTTTTAACCTTTTTCGGCTACTAAGGCCATTTGAGATTCAATTTATTTATTATTATTATTACTTTCTCTTACCTCTATATATCCAAGGTGTTCCAGGTGTCACGCACCCCATTGTTGGGATCGAAAGAGAAAAATATTCTGAGCCCAAAAAACCCATGTTTGGAATTTTTTGATTAAGTAGTTAATTAGTAATTAATTAATAAAAGTGACCAATCAGGAGCGCGCTACAGAAGAATAGAAAAAATCTGGTGTGACTGGCGCACAGCACACAACTTTCTCTTATCCTTCGGTAAGAGAAAGTTGTGCACCGTGCTGGTCACACCAGATTTTTTGTGTCGAGATATATTTAGTTTCCCATAGCACCTTAGTTTCAAACTTGCATTTTAAATGTTGACTGCTTGAAATAAACTATGGTTATTTTTCAAAATTTTAATCTCATATTTGGACATTTTATATACAATATAGAATCGTAAATAAATACAAAATTTCATAAAAATTGGAAAAAAAATTTTTAAATGCGTAAAAAGTTCCAAAGGGGACCCCCTTTTGAATCGAAATTAACGTACAAATCCCTATAGGAAATTAACATTAGGCCTATGAGAGAAGGCGGAGAGACAGGCGATAATGTTTGCAAGTGGAGAGAGAGAGAGATATATATGTTTTCTCCTAAGCAATTAAAGACACAAATAAAATAAAATAAATGGGAATTTAAATAATAATTGATTTTTAATCTAATAAAAAGAAAAAGATTTAAATTCGGTTACCATGGCAACCAGTTCTATCTTTCCTATGAAGAACAAGAGTAAAGTGGTCTTCAGAAGATTTCAACGGCAAAATGAGAATATACATTTTAAAGAGCATCTAAAAAATAATTGATTTATGAATTTTAAAAAAAATCCTTGGAGGGAATTTTGAGAAAATCGAAAAAACTGAAAAAGTACATCAGTAAAGTACTAGTACTTTTTGGCCGATTTTGTTCAAAAGCTTATTTTGAGATTCTTCAAAGGTACCTAAGTTAAATATAAAATTTCAATCCGGTAGCTCAATTCCTTCATGCTAAAAATCTGTCCACACACAGACACACACACACACAGACCAATTTGCGGGACCCACTTTTTTGGACTCAGGGGACCTCAAAACATGTATATCCATCAAAATCTCGACATCGAATTTTTGACATGATCGCAATACTTTCTCTCTCTATATATTTCATATATAGGCTAAGAGAAAGTAATAAAGTGGGATAGTAGTAGATCAGTGGTTCCCAACCTGGGGACGATCGCCCCCAAGTGGACGATTTGAGATATCAGGGGGGCGATAAATAAGCGGGGGGCGATTGGGAGGCGATGAGTATTCAAAGGGGGAAAAATTATTAGAGTTAACTAAAATTTAAAAGAATAAATCAAAGAGAAAAATCTTCTATTTACAGGAGGGTCAGGAAAGAAGAGGAAAAAGTAAAAAATATTGACATAAAAAAAAAATAGTCTGAAGATAATTCTAATCTAGAATTGAAACGTCCCAATCTAGAATTGATTAATAATTTTTGTCATTTTTGTTTTCATTAAATAAAGATTGACCGAAAAAAGATCCATTTTTGTTATTTTCTTCATAAGAATAAAATTATTATTAGATTTTTAAAAGATTATGCCAGGAAAATAATCAGACAAAAATTTAATCAATCTATATCTAATTTTTAAATTCGATTGCCGACGTTTCGGACGCAAATCGCATCCTTCCTCAGGGCAACAGGTAGTATCATATCTGTATTTTACTAACTACCTATTGTCCTGAGGAAGGATGCGATTTGCGTCCGAAACGTCGGCAATCGAAATTAAAAATTAGATAAAGATTAATTAAATTTTTGGTCTGATTTCTTTCCTGGCTACCATCCTACTCACATTTGAAAATTTCAACGTTTCAGTCAATATTTCTGCAGCTGTATTCACTTTGAAAAGAAAACGTTATCTGAGGAACTTGAGTGATTCACTTTGAAATAAAGTACTTTTTTGTTAAAAATTTTAAATCATGCAATGAAAATGAAAAGGGGGGGCGATAGGTGTTAGTCAACCTCCAGAAAGGGGCGATGGGCCAAAAAAGGTTAGGAACCACTGTGTAGATAAATGACAGAGAAGCTTCACGTAAATTGTTTTGGTTAATTAATGAAATAATAATAATTATTTTTGAAATACAACAATTAAATAATCGAAATAAATGACAGAGAAGCATTAGGTAAATTGTCATTAATCCTAAGTCTTTAATTGTTGTATTTCAAAAATTATTATTATTTTATTAATTAACCAAAACAATTTACCGTGAAGCTTCTCTGTCATTTATCTACTACTATCCCACTTATTTTCTATTCTTCTGTAGCTCGCTCCTGATTGGTCACTTTTATTAATTAATTACTAATTAGCTACTTAATCAAAAAATTCCAAACATGGATTTTCGGGCTCAGAATATTTTTCCTTTCGATCCCAACAATGGGGTGCGTGACACCTGGGACACCCTGTATTGAGAGAAAGTATTGGATTCATGTCAAAAATTCGATGTCGAGATTTTGATGGATATACACGTTTGAGGTCCCCTGAATCCAAAAAGTTTTCACAACATGATCTGTCTGTCAGTGTATGTGTGTGTGTGTGTGTTTTCAATTTAAAGCATGAAGGAATTGAGCTAGAAGATTGAAATTTTATATTTAAGTTGAGCACCCACCTGAGAAGTGAAAATAAGCTTTTTATCAAAATCAGCCAAAGAGTACTAGAACTTTACTGATGTATTTTTTTTATATTTGGATATCATGTCGATAAAATTAGTATTTTATGACATATGTATGTATTTATTTAATTAATTAAACTTTTTGTTATATTTTTATTAAACTGTCGGTGAAATTTTGGATTAAAAAAAAAATATAATCCTCCTTTTTTTACCCTCCCCCCCCCCTCAAAAAAAAAACTGATTCAAATAGATTTACTTATCACCACATATATCTAGTAGCATTAATACAATGATAAATATTGAACATTTACAATATAAAAAAATCTGGTGTGACTGGCGCACAGCCACAACTTTCTGTTACCTTCGATAATCGAAAGTTGTGGTGTTGTGTGTGAGTGTGAATGAGAAAAAGTGTGAGTGTTAAAAAAAAAATAACCATAGGGTCTTAAAATGGGCTTACAGATACCGAAAACCTTAAAAACAAATTTTTAAAAAATACTAGACTGAATTCTTTAATCACTATTGCATTATTTTGTGATTAAATAGATATGAAAATATTATTTAATAATAAAAATATTTTCACCTTTTTTGCATTTCTTAGCGAGATAAATTTTATTTAATTGTATTTCCCCCCCCCTCCCTTTTCTCCCTCTCTCTCTTTTTGCTACCGGTTTAATCGCGCCAATTCTACTTACTCTATTCCCCTTGGCTCTATGT